>CAJDSM010019135.1:1438-37030 GCA_903981925.1 Ostrea lurida
AAATCGAGAATGATCAGCTGATCTATAGAATAACATAGAAACTGGGTTAAAACAAGTGTGTTGCAAAAGACATGTGAGTGCTTTATGGAGCAAGAGGTTACTTTGGGGACAGGTGTAATTAGCAATGCCCGGCCAGGATCCAGGGATTGGCGAGTGTGTGTTTTATGAAAACATTGCACACACGTTACACCCATTAGGCCATCTGAATGAAATACTCTTAATGACTTGTATTGGAAAATATAAGACTTTCCGTTTATAGGGAAAATATAGAAATAAACTAGGGACTGATCCGACACAATGCTCTTTTGATAGAGACAAAACCGTTTTGAATTTTTACAGCGAGCATTTCCCCAATTTAAACATTAATCTTATGCATTATTTATTTCATATGATTTGCATTGTCAAGTGCATGTTAAGAATTAAAGTATTTTATCATAATTGAACTCTTTACATACAAATATTACCAAAACATGAATATGACTAGAATAAATTATTCAATGACCAAACGGACCAATTTTACACCCAGTATGACCTTCGCCTGGCCAGTACTAGTATTGCCCGCAATTTTTTTGCCAACCGCTGTATTGAAATTAAATCCACAACAAATTTTTAATTTGCCCCCGGAATCTTCCGATTCGGGGAATATAGTTTTTGGTTTGTCCGTTTGTCTGCAAAATTTTAACATTGTCCATAACTTTTGAATCGGCAAAGTGATGGGACTTTGCTATTGGACATGTGTTCCTTATGCAAGCCCTTTCTACTTGGTACCAAATGTTGACCCGACATTGAACGTTTGACCTACTTTAAAAACTTAACATTGGCCATAACTTTTGAATGGCAAGTGGTGGGACTTCTTATAACTTGTGTTCCTTATGACAAGCCCTTTTTCTTATGGACGCAAAGATTTTTGACCCCTTGGGCCTTGAAGTTATGACCTACTTTACAAAAACTTTAACATTTGCCATAAACTTTTGAATGACACAGTTATGGCGACCTGCATATTACACAATGTGTTGTTCCCTTATCTACTGGTACAACCATTTTGACCCCTGGACCTTGAAGGTTGATTTACTTTGAAAACTTACACATTGGCCATACTGAACAGATATTTCATGTGCATAATCCTTTTGGCCAAGCCCTTTCACTGGCATGTGGAGCCGGGGGCATCAAGTGTTTTCACAAACAATCTTTGTTTCACTTTAAAAATGATAAGTAAATGCAAGAAAATTATTGTCATCAAATTTAATTATTAGAAATCTAAACCCTGAAATTTTTAACCCACAAAATAGATGATTTTTAGTTTTTACAGTATGCATTGTATTCGGGATTTGAGTTTCTGTTCAGGTCATTTGATGGAAGCATGAAACTCACAGCGGGCTAGGCATCCTGCGTTTTGTACCACAACACCCTCCGCAGACGAATGCAAGGTATTATTGTGTATAAAAAACATTGGTGCAATTCCAAAGATTTGATGCAGATAGTATCCGATATTCACAATGAAATGATATTTTAATGTACATCGCAACGTTCATTAATATGCTTATATATATTTTTTTAAAAACTATTACTATAATAAAATCATAGTAAACCGTAACCTTAGAATATTCTTGAGAAAAGATCAGACTTATAATTACCTTGGTTTTTGAAATGATAACAGAAGATGAAGGACTTTGATTTTCACAATAATTTATACCTGAGTTCTGAGTTTACCTCTCTTTGAAGAAAGCAAATGCAAATGCACCTTGTAGTTATACATAAATACATGTACTACAAAACACTGTCAGTTGTTGTATAATTATATTTTCATCATCATCAAATAATTCTGAAGGGATTATTAAATGGCTCTTTGCTTTCCTGAAACTCATTATTGACCATTGGAATCTTCATGTTAGAATAAAAAAAAATGTGTGAAATGATACATTGCGTCTGCCCTAAATCGTTTTACAAAATTGAAATACAGATTAGATTATTTTAGCTTCACCTGAACCGAGAAGGTTCTATGTGAGCTATTTTGATCGCCTTTTGTCGGTTATTGTCCATAACTATTTCACATTTTCGGACTTGCTCTCAAGAACCGCTGGCCAATTCAACCAAACTGGTTACACATCTCCGTGGGTTGTTGCGCAGAGGCTTCAGTTTGTTCAAATCTGAAGAGACCAGTAGGCCCCTTCAAAGGGGAAGATATACGAAAATGCAAAAATACGGGTGGTGTCATTTTTAAAAAATCATTCTCAGGAACCATTGGGCAGGAAAGCTGAAATCTTATGGGAGCTTCCTGATATAGTGGGATTCAAAGTTTATTCAAATTATGACCCCACGGGGGTACGATGGGAGGGCCACAATTAGGGATCAAATTTTAATATGATTTATAGTGAAAAATCTTTTACAATCTTCTCAGAACTATTGGGCCAGGAAAGCTGACATTTATATGAAAGCTTCTCTGATATAGAGAGAGATTTAAGGATATTCAAACATGACCCGCGAGGGTAGATATGGAAGCCACAAACTTAGGGGATCAAAGGTTTGAACATATGATTATATAGGGGATCTAAAAATCTTCTTCTCAAGATACCACTGAGCCAGGAAAGCTGAGATTTATATGGAAGCTTCTCTGATATAGTGGAGATTTTCAACGTTTGTTTCAATCATGACCCGGGGCGGGGTACGATGAGGGGGCCAAATTGGATCAAAATCTGTTATATATGATTATGTAGAAAATCTTTTAAATAAAATCTGGTTCTTCTTAAGTATACATTATTGAATGACATCTTCTTATCTTTGTTTTTTTTATGGAGGTTACTCATTGGTTTATTTTGGCTTTAATATACACAACTATTAATGCAGACATCGATTGATACAGTTTGATGGTACCCCCGTCTGAACCTCCTCTCTTATTTAGGTACTTGGAAGCAGTCATGAATCAGACAACAATAACGGCGATATAGATGATGCCCTGCTCCATTGTTCATCTCCACTGAGGAAGAAAGGTATGGAGACAAAGTTTTACTTACTACAAAAATAAGCAGATGTTGCCTAACTTGTTTTTCACTTGGGAGTGAATCTTTCTCTCTAAAAGACTTTAAAACCAGAGTGTCAATGACTGTGGTTTATTTGTTGGTGTCATTTTACATACCAGTATTGCACACTTTAGGAAGGCATTACATATAATTTCCGTGTACTTTGGAAACATTAAAATATCCTTTAAGGCCTGGAAAGAACTAAAGATTTTTTTTTTTCGAAAAGTTTAATTCTTCATATACCATTCTGTTAGGGTTCCGCATGAAGTGCGGGGCCTATAATAATCAGCATTGTCTGTCCGTCAACATTTTTGTTGTGATGCGATAACTCGAAAAGCTTTTCTTGTACAGTTTGAAACTTTGCACCAATTGTACTCTACAATAAGAGACAGAAGTGTAATAAATTTCTTGGATTCCATCGGCCGTCTTGTCCGTCAACATTTTCGTTATGATGTGACTAACTCAAGATTTGCGATAACTCGAAAAGTTTTTATCCTACTAAGTTTTGAAACTTTGCACAATTGTACTCTACAATAAGAGGCAGAAGTGTATAAATTCTGGTTCCGTCCGCCCGTTCCATCTTCTGTCCATCAACATTTTCGTTGTGAATGCAATAATCAAGATGTGATTCGAGTAACTCAAAAGGTTTTATTCGTACAGTTTTGAAATTTGCACCAATTATTGTACAATAAAGGCGAAGTGTAGAATTTTTGGTTCACAGCACCCTGTTCTGTCTGTCCGTCAACATTTTTGTTGTATGCGATAACTCAAAAAGTTTTATCGTTACTAGCTTTGAAACTTTGCACATTGACTATTGTACTCTACAATAAGAGGCAGATGTTATAAAAATTCTGGGTTACGGCCATCCGTTCGTCTGTCCGTCAGCATTATCTGTTTCAATAAATGCTTTCAGTGTTTAAATTATATGGTATAATATCAATTCACAATTTAATATATTTTCAACGTTAACGTTACTAAACATTTTAAATGTATCAAATACAGATGTCACTTTCCTTTGATAGCCCTCGGCGGGCCCTTGCTAACAAATGTCAGTTTTCTAGTTCATCTATAAGCATCAACATTCATGTATTTCAATTTTGAATTAATAATACAGTTGAAAATCAGATACTCGAATACCATGCTATGTTGAACTGATTTAGAGGTCCCAGCCACCTATTTTCTGAGATTTTTATCCTCGATATCTCGAATCCATGGATATCTCAAACTTTTTATGCCCCGTGATATCGAAGATGGGGGCATATTGTTTTTGTCCTGTCTGTCATTCGTGTCTGAACTTAACTTTGGCTTTAACTTTAATGGTAAGGCAACTCTTGAGGGTTTTAGATATTTCCACGATGTATGTTCCTTGATGACAAGACACTTCCATGGGTTACCAGAAATCTTTTTACTCGTGAACCTGACTTGAAGTTTGACCTACTTTTCAAAAACTTTAACTTTAGCTATAACTTTTTCAGATGGTAAGTACTAGGGCTTTGATATGTCATGTATGCTTCTTATGACAAGACCTTTCCATGGGTTCCAAAATTTTTTTACCTCCTGACCTTGACCTTGAATTTGACCTACTTTCAAAAACATTAACCTTAGCTATATACTTTTGAATGGTAAGTACTAGGGCTTGATATTTCAAATATATGCTTCTTATGACGAGACCTTTCCGTGGTACCAAAAATTTTGACCTCCTGACCTTGACCTTGGAAGTTTGACCTACTTTTCAAAAACATTAACCTTAGCTATAACTTTTGAATGGTAAGTACTAGGGCTTGACAGTTCCAATATATGCTTCTTATGACGAGACCTTTCCGTGGTACCAAAAATTTTGACCTCCTGACCTTGACCTTGGAAGTTTGACCTACTTTTCAAAAACATTAACCTTAGCTATAACTTTTGAATGGTAAGTACTAGGGCTTGACAGTTCCAATATATGCTTCTTATGACGAGACCTTTCCGTGGTACCAAAAATTTTGACCTCCTGACCTTGACCTTGGAAGTTTGACCTACTTTTCAAAAACATTAACCTTAGCTATAACTTTTGAATGGTAAGGTATAGACCTTGCATATTTCGAATGCATAATCCCTATGACAAGCCCCTTTCACTGGCATGTGGAATTCGGGGGCATTCGTGTTTCACAAGCACATCTTGTTTCTTGGTTCCATCGAGTTTAAGATAACTAGATTCAACTGTATATGGAAGTCAATTCAAATATGGTAAAGCCTTAGATTTGGATGATACATTTTCCCAAAGGCAAACAGAACATCAATTATGATTCAGTGAGTATGTTTTATTTTGTCACTCTTCAGCAGTGTGGTAGAGAGGAAGAAGACTGTCCACAACTCCACAGAGAAGAAACGAAAGGAACAGATACGCTTTTGGATCCAACAGATCGGAGAGCAACTCCCTCCACTAGTTACCACCAAATCAGAGAAGGAGAGACATGGAAGGGTATGATATCACTACTGTACAACTGGGGGTCACTGTGTAATCATGAGTTTTTATTGAGTTCACTGAATATCAACACTTCTACAAATAAACTGCAGAGTGCTTGCTATATTTAGTCAAAGAAAAAGAATCTGTATATCAAATACTTAATCGATAGGAAACCTTGTCAATGATACTTTTTCTCTCTCACACTTCTTTTATAGAAATATAAATGAATTTAATGTTTACCCAGAATCTTTTCAATCAAGGTAATCGACCAGAACAGCATCATCTTATCAGTTCCTATATTTAAAAAAAAAAAAAAAATCTTATCAGTTCCTATTTAACTTTGTTTTATTGTCAGTGAGAGTTTACCATCATTTAATCTTGATTTCTGCATTTATAAAGAAGCAATACTTGGGGGTGGGGGGTATATATGTACATGATTGTCTATTCTTACACTGAATTGAATATCTCATCTCATTTTTGAGCTATCGTACACATGTTAAAATTACAGGCATTTTACATTCAGTATGGTAGCATTCTCAAGTATGAACGCAAGTACTGTACTAGCTTTTAACAGTCACATGTTGTCCAATATGTGATAGACAGACCTCATAAATATATAGTGTTCCCTCAATATATTGCCCCTCTTTATAATGCCACCCTTGCTTATCGACTGCAAATCCTTAATAACAAATTTCTCTCCATGTTAAAACCATCCTTATAATGCCATCCCTGCATAATGCCATATACCACCATTCTTTACAAACAAATGGTCAATTTTTATAGGGTTTACTCTTGATACCAATTAGCTAAAACCTAGCTGTGATCACACCTGTGCATTGAGAGAGGTGAGGTAGTCTGACAGACTGGACAAGGTATTCAGGTGGCCAGGCTAATTACCAATAATTCCTCAAGTAAAACTCAAAACTATGTAAATGTTTGTACAAAATGTACCCCAATTAAGTTTTGTTACTGAATTTCTTTTGACTGTTAGCTTAATTGTTGGTAATGGTGAATTCACCACTCCTGCTATATATTGCCCAAATTGGTCTTGTACAACAGTTGGCAATATATTGATGTAAATTGACACAAAATGAAAAAAAATGATGGTCATTTTGGTTATAGTATTCCACTCATTGCAATGTATTTACATTTCCATCTGTTATCTGTGATAATCTTTTGAAGCTCCAAGGTGTCAATTTCCCTATACTACTAAGTCAGCATGTAAATTTCCTGCATGCAAATCAGCAACATGCATGTGTTAGTGGGCAGGGACTAAGGAAATTAGCATGCATTCCTGTGTATTTCCATTTAATAAGACAATTTTGATTTGTCAATTTTATATTAATTTTTAGGCTGCACTAATTTGTAAAATACATGTAGTTCTTTGGATTTTTTTGATGAAAAAGGAAAAGGTGGGAGGGCAAAATTATTTAACAAATATTACTTTTCAACTTTGAGATAAAAATTATGAGGTAAGCGAATACAAGAAATATAAATATTTTCAATTGAATTTAAGTGTAATTTTAAAAGGTGAGCACTTAAAAATAAAGATCTAAAATCATCAGATATCATTTGTTTACCACATGATTTTAATATAGTTTATGGCATGTCCGTCTCTCTGTCTGCAAAATTTTAACATTGGTCATAAATTTTTGACCGCCTGACCTTTGATTTTGACCTACTTTTCAAAAACTTTACATTGGTCATAGCTTTTGAATCGATCATGGTAAACAATAGGGCTTTCATACTTCACAAGTGTATTCCTTATGACAAGCCCTTTCCATTGGTAGCAAATATTTTATGCCCCCAGAATCTCCGATTCATGGGCATATAGTTTTTGGCCTGTCTGTCTGTTTGTCCGCAGGATAAACTTTAACATTGGCGGTAACTTTTGAATGGGAATTGATAGAACTTTCATGTTTCACATGGTGTATTCCTTATGACAAGCCCTTTCTATTGGTATAAAAATTTTGACCTTGACCTTGGAGTTTGACCTACTTTTCAAAAACTTGAACTTTGTCCATAACTTTTGAATGGTAAGTGATAGACTTTTACATGCGTAATCCTTTTGGCAAGCCCCTTCCACTGGCATGTGGAATCCAGGGGCATCAGTGTTTTACAAACACATCTTGTTTATCATGACCTTAGACTTTTACCTACTTTTCAAAAACTTTAACATTGGCCATAACTGTTGAATGGTAAGTGATAGGGCTCTCATATTTCACAGGTGTATTCCTTATGACAATCCCCTTCCACTGGTATGTGGAATCCAGGTATATCGGTGTTTCTCGAACACATCTTGTTAAACCCCAGGAATGTAAATATGAATTTTATTCATAAAAATACATGAGGAAATGAACTGCAATGATTTATGGAGTGCTGATATGCCATTCATACCCCCATGTATTTTTGAAATTTATTTATTATATAAGGAATCACTGTCTAGTTGGGTAGGTAGGGTGATGAACTAAACTACAATGGAAAACTTGATATTTTTTTGTGTAAATTATTACATTTTCCATTGTCATTAATCACCTAGCTTACCTACCCAGCAAACTAGACAGTGATTCCTTGTATAAACAAAGACCAAGCCCTTTCATTCACAAGATGGTCTACCTTTGAATATCAAATTCATTGAAGGTTTAAAGTTCTGAAACTGGAAGGATATCTATAAATGAATACCATTTACTTTCTTATCAAATGAATTCATGTTTTAATACCACCCGCAACGAGTTGCGGAGGGTATAATGTTTTTAATTCAATTTTTATACCCCACGCAACGAGTTGCGAGGGTATAATGTATTTGACCGTCTGTCGTCAGTCAGTCCGTCAGCCTGTTTTTTTGTCGACCAGCTCCTCTGAAACCGCTCAACAGAATTTCGTGAAACTTTGTAGTTATGAAGAACATACCATGTAGATGTGCATATATGCAGGGAATCTGATTTAATTTTTTTTTCGGGGAATTATGCCCTTTTGACTTGGCCACATTTAAATTACTATTGAAACAGTTTGTCAGCGCACTCCTCTGAAACGCTCAACAGATTATCGTGAACTTTGTAGTGATAAGAACATACTGTATAGATGCGCATATACACAGGAAATTCTGATTCAATTTTTTTCCGGGGAATTATGCCCCTTTGAATTTAGAAATTTGGCCACATTTAAATATACTATTGAAACAGTTTGTCAGTGCGATCCTCTGAAACCGCTCAACAGATTATCATGAAACTTTGTAGTGATGAAGACATACTTTGTAGATGCGCATATACACAGGAATTCTGATTCATTTTTTTTTTCCGGGGATTATGCCCCTTTGACCTCTCACCAATTAACACTGAATGGAAGAAGGATAAATACTGTATGTTTAATGAAATCTCTTCCTTTATTTTAGAAAAAAATCCTAGTATAATCAATAAGTTAATCAATTATGTGTATCCATTTATAACCGATATTCAATTATGATTTTTACCTGATTGCCCAAAACTACATTTCAAGCATGTGGGAGCGTGGGTACATGTGAGCTTGCTCACTTTTTCTTTCATTATATTTGTTGTTTTGATGTACCAACGAATAGCTGGGCATGACCAGATTCTTGTTGACATCCTCAATTTTAATGAATGTCTTTTATATATTAACCTGCCACAAATGTGATACTGCATGTATACGCTACAACCACATCCACAAGTATTTTTCTTATGTGCTATCTTCCAGTACATTTTCCATTTTTCTCAAACACTTGTATTTCAAACTAATTAATCATTAATTCTTTTTATTTCTAGAGCACTCTGGAAATAGTGGAAAAAGCCTGCAATTATATTAAAGAGTTGAAAGGAAGAACAGAACATGGTAATATTTTTTTCAGAGTAATTTTAACTTAAAAGACAAGTATATTACAATCTTCATGGGTTTTTAGTATGTATGAATTTCATATTGATTGTTTAGAAGTGTTATTCATATAGCCGTGTTGATCGCGGTAACTTGAAGAAATATATATGGAAAGATAACACCATCTTTTTGATCATCTATAATTTATTTCCGAGATTAGGTTATGACCCTAGCGGGTCTTCATCAGGTCTGAAGCAAATCATGTTCACAAAAGTATACATATGCATGGTGCTTGTATAACAATTAGAGCCATCTAAAGGTTGTGGTGTGGCTTCAAGTGCCATGTGTAGGTACTTGGTAACACAGTCCAACAATTTAGCATAGGTGAGAGGTAAATTTGCAGAATGTTTATACAACAATTAAGACAATTAAGTAGGATTAGCCTAGGCTACATGTATTGGTAAATAGGAGCAAGTTATACAGTTGTAATACACTAATAGTAGTTTAGAAGTGTGATAATCACTAGAAATGAATAAATCGCAGTAGTGGTGAACATACACGCTAAACTAGAGGAGCTACTGGTATTCATAAGCAACAAGATCAAGACATCTAATCTGGTTCCACTTCTGGCTTTGATATAGAGCAACTTTAACACAGAAGTGTGTATATAAAGCTGCTGTTGAAAATGGTTGTGGTCAACACTTGCAGTCCATAATTTCTATTTTATAAACTGTTATTATTGTTGACATTTTCTGATATTTACATGTCCAATATTGTTGTCTTTGATATCGTGAACATTTTTACTGATAGCCATTTCCTCGTAAGTGTGAAGCAGTTGTGGACATTGCTTGTATGAATCTTGATAAATAATGTGTGAAGCTTCACAGTTTATACTCCTATGTATTTACAAAAATTAAATTACCTTTAAATGATCTTAAAGAAGAGTGTAAAATATATCACCAAATTTATAACATTTTAATGCATGATATGGCTGTTGTCACACCTTCTGCAATATTTAGGTAATTAAGGCCCTTGACTAATTAGTTGACACATGAGCTATTCAGGTTCTTGAGAGCTTTGAGTATTGACAATTACTCACTGTCATTGAGTTCTTCACACCTATCATTTCTGTTTGTATTAAAGTACATGACAGGCCTTTTAAAAATTGAAATTCATAAACGACTCTTCATTCATTAGATGAAGAGCTGGAGAAAGTTCGCATAGAGCTTGAAAACATGAGGGCTGAACGAGACAGGTTACAGGAAATACTGAAAATGGCAGGTAAGTGTGGAGAGAAGATCACGTAGGAGTTACAGGCAGTAGTAAAAACAGTTTGGCTGTAGCAAGGAACATTTGTTTAACACTCTTGCTATCATTTTGTGAAAAAACAGAACTGTATGTAAAAAGAGCAAGAATCCTGATGCAGCTCAGTTAGTTTAATTTTATCAAAACAATTACATTCAGTTTAATTACCATTTTGATCAAAATAATTACAATGTGATAAATATGATGTTTAACTACCATTTTTAGTATTCTAACATAAAGTTGAAAGGCATATACTCTGGGGGACTGCTTTTATTGGGTGTAGAAATATACATGCAGTGTATAGCAGTTACATGTATGTATGTTAGCAGTTATATTTCTTATATTAGCAGAAAGTTAGTATGGGAGTTTCTCATTAACACTGTCTGCTCGTGTGAATTATAGACCTTCCTTGACAATGACCTAGTTATTTCACTGATTATTTTCAATAATATTTGCTGCTTTCTTCAAGGAAAATCTTCTTGAAAACAAGATTTTGAAATCTAGTGTTGGCTATTAATTCTGTAAATAGTGTGCTTTCCATCAAATATACAGTATGTGTAGTTTATGGAAATATGCGCTCATCTTGTTTATCAGTACTATTTGATATGAGTGTACAAGATGACTAAGGGTCAATGTTGCAGTATGTTATTCAAATAGGATCATTTCATATGNGGGGGTCAGTGTTGCTGTATGTTATTCAAATAGGATCATTTCATATGCTTATAGTGCTGGTACTTTACCTGCTTTCCTTTTGGTGGCATATGTCATGCATGAAGAAAAGGATTATTATTTTGAGTGGTCTTTTTTATTAGGATATGCCGCGACCCAGGAGGTCCCACCCCAAGGGACGCCAGTTCCTGAAGCACCAGTTGAACAGGAAAAGAAGAAAACAAAGAAGAGAAATACCATTAATCTGCAACTGGAACTAAAAAAGCAGCAAGCAGCTGCAGCCCAACAGCAAGAGAATCAGCAGCAACAGCAGAATGCAGCCTTAGCAACCGGTGCAGCGGGTATGCAGGATATGCTTGCACAGGGTATTGTGGGTAATCCCATGACAAACTTTCCTAACATGATGATAGGTGGTGCTGGGCAGCAACTGATTAACCAACAGATGTTTATGAATTCCATGATGTTTGGTGTGCCCCCTGCTGGTGGCAGTCAGATGCCAATGGGAGGTAATCCATGCATGCAGGCTCAGACACAACTAACACAAGGTCAGAGTAAAATGTGGTTATTTTGGTTTCTTCTTCCATGGAAAGATCGTGGCATTTTAATGTGGGGTGTTTTTTCAAAATGGGGAAGGAGTAGAAAAATTGGTAAACAAATATGTTTGAAAATAATGTATATTTTTGATAAAAGAGAGAAAATATTTTTGAAATTTGAAAAAAAAAAAAAATTGAAGGGGGTGGTGAAAAATTCTCTGTTTTTGATAGGAAAAAAAATCTTATGAAGCCTTGCATATGTGATTGCCTGATTTCATGTTTTGATCTAACCCTGTCTGCATTTTTCATCACACTAAGTGCACCATCTTTCCATCTCTTCTCTTTCTTGAACTGGGAAGTTGGTTTGTTTTTCTTTTTATACAGGTCCTCTAGATCATAAAGTACATTTTTGCCTGTAGAGTCATTTTTGTGAAATCTTGCAATATTCTTTCAAGCACCAGAATTTTTATTTATTACATTCAATGGATTTTTGTACCAATAAAATGCAAAAATAAAATTTGCTTAATAAAGATGTATACTAGCACTTTCATAGATAAACCACAAACATTTACACCTGCCAAAAACAAAAAACAAAACAAAAAACCCAAACAAATAAACAAAACAAAAACCCAGATAAATTGATAGACAGATATGTGAATCTTGAACAATTAGAAGTAAGATATTTGTAGTGGTATTTTAGAATTATAAAATTTAATTTTCATACCATGAATTGTCATACAATATACAAACCATCTTCCTAATACATATGTACATGTACTAGTATTGTGTTTTAATATATTTAACATGTTTCAAAATGTGAATTCTTTAGAAGAAAAGATGTAATTTTCTAAAACTTTTAATGATTGCTGGAAAGGTTTTTGAATAGTAGCCAAGTAGTAATCATTTCTTTAAATATTTTCTATTAACCTTGTGTGGGTGGTCAGTTACTTTGTACTTATGATATATATTTATTTCAGTTACGTGTATTTCTCTGCAAATCTAGAGAAGCAAATTGATATTCATTAATTTTAATAATGCATATACATTGTCATGAATTTTTGGCAGTGATAAATTTTTCATAAAACAATGCAGTTAAATTTGTTGAATAAGGATTGTTTGTATTAAACAGACTGAAATAGGACTAGAAGATGATAATAATATTGTTTTGATGAACAAAGTTGGTGTTGAACAGGAGATGACATTTAGTTGTTGTTAATAGAACAGTAGGTATGGTCTGAGATTGCCAGCAACATTTTTAATGGAAAAATCAATACAAGGAATCTTATTTTTACACACCATTTGATGCTTTTCATTAAATGCATCAAATTCATACCAGTTCGATACAAAAAGGGTTTCTGCCACATATTGTTTGAGTTGAGTCGATGTTTCATATTTTGATGGCTTCTTTTAACTCACTACATAAAACATATAAATAAGTAAAGTTTGCTGCTTTTGTCATATAATGTTTTGGTTAATAGATACATTATAGACTTTTGCTACTTAGTAAGGGGAACGTTTTAGGAATTCTATATTGTTTCAAGTTGCATACCCTATGAAAGTATTATGGGTCTGACTTCTTCAAACATAACAAAATTGTTTTGAAATACAGTTGAACCTTGTTATCTCAAAAACTCGATGGGACCAATAAAAAAGATTCGGTGAATTCGAGATATCGAGGGTAAAAATACTAAGAAAACAGTTGGTTGGGACCTCCAAATCAGTTAGATATAACCATGGTATTTGAGATATCAATGTTCGAGATATCAAGATTCAACTGTAGTATATTAGAAGTTTTTTAAAATTACATGTATAAGATGTTTCTAAATGTTGACTTTTTGGGCAGAAAGAGTCAATGTTGCATATAGTTGTTAATGAGAGACATGCACTGTTTAATTGCACATTGTCGGTCACCATGGTGCTCTTTCTTACAAGTACTTTAGAACTCTTACTTTACTATTGTATGGTTGTGCACTGAAATTGATAAAAGATTACATTTCTAAACTATTCCCCGTGAAGGCTAGTTTGTGATAGTTTGGGGGAGGGGTGTTTGTTTTTGTGAGTGTAGTACGTTGTCAATCAGTGGGGGAGTGCAGGATGCTCTCCCCTGTTTTTATGTGTCCAGTTGTCAATACCCACTTATGTTCCAATCTATCTCAGTATTCAATAGACTTTTGATATTCCTTCATACAGTAGAAATTTAATAGAGGATTTCATGATGACAACGAGAAACCAGTAAGAACTGGATCAAGTATGTTCATTTGCTTCTACCTATTATTCATATATTATGTTTTATTTTTAGGTGTACCAGGTCAGACTGTGACTGTACAACAGTCCGATAAAAATGCTGCGGAGGCTGGAGCAGGTCTCCTACAGCTGGCTATGCAGGACGCAGGGATCACCCCCAGTAGTAACAGTAACCCCACCCAGACAGAGGACTCCCTGTCCACAACCGCCCCACTACCGAGGTCCAACGCCACTGACCAGAACACGGTCAGTTCCGCTCTCCACACGCTAGCCTCCGTAGCCTCCAATACTCAGAATGTGACCAACGTCTCTCAGATTCCAGCCAGTCAAATGCAGTCCAATGCTTCAATGATACAGACAGGTGCTACCACAACCACCACTCAATCGGTCAACTCCATGGCACCAATAATGGCCACCGGTCAGCAGAACTTGAATGGGAGTAACGGTGTGATGAATGTGCCGTTTGTAAATGGACAACAACAGATGGCTGCCAATGTTATGCCGGGAAATCAGATCGTGAATCCTGGGACATCTAATGCCATGCAGCAGATTATGTTTATTAATGAACAGGGTGTACCGTGTATCGCCAACATCCCAGTGGGAATTGATCCCTCATCACTCGGACTTCCAAACGGAGGCAAGCAGATTGTAGGCATGGATAAAAGTGGGAATCTGTTGATTCAAAACATGTCAGGACAAAAAGACGACCAGCAGGCAATTCTAGCCAACACTCTAGCTCAACAACAAATGAATCTAGCATTGCAGGGTATTCAACAACCTTTTCAACAAGGACAGACAAATGTGACCATGGGAACTAACAATATGGTCCAACAGCCAGTGAACAATCAGTTGGCCTTGAATCAGCATATCATGCAGCCAATGCAGGGCTCCATTCAAGGCATGAACAACTCTCAGAATCCACAGGGCCTTATTCTACCTGCTAGTCAGACAGGAAATCTTCTTACTGTGAACTCTGTTCCAAGTTTTTCAAATCCTCAAAATCAACTTCCACAGGCTTTGCTTTTACCAAATGGCCAAATCATACCAGTTGTGTCTAACCCAAACCTGTTTGCACCGGGCCAGGCTCCTGCGAATCAGTTGATAACCCCAGGTGGTCAGCCGAATGCCATCCAGGTAAGCATAATCAACCTCTCCAAAATTACAGATATACATATCTATGTACTGTAAAGGGGGAAATATTCGCGTGGGTTTTATTTTCGCTATATTCACGATTATGTCAACCATCGCGAAGTGCAGTTCAATGTATTTGGGTATAAGATTCTAGCTTAGAATATTTACTATCCGCGAAAATTAAACCATCACGAAATGCTTAAAAATTAAAATCGCGAAAATTTAGCCACACAAAATTAAAACCCTTTACAGTATATACTCAAGTGACCTGTTGTTATTATTTGGGGGGAGGGGTGTTTTTTGTTTTTGCATCATTGGCATTAATATGGGCTTTTTGTCAGCAGGTCATGTCTCAGGGTTTTGGTTTAAGTGAATATGATAGTAAAATTAAAAAAAGGAATCTAATCTAAATAAACTTGGACAATGGAGAGGGGGGTGGGGATTAGTCATTTATCAGTTCAATGAAGAATGAACTATGTTTGCAAATACATGTATGATACAAATAGAAATTATACCCAGTAAATTCTGAATTTCACCATTATTCATTAATATCATATAACTTTATTTCCTTCAGCAGGGAGCGGGAATTCCTCCACGTGTACCAGTTCCACAGAACATTGTGTCATCTGATGGTTCTCAGATGATGGTCACAAGTACTGGACAATTACAGGTATCTATTAATTGCCTTGTATATAGTTCACAACAGAGCACAATTATTTTCATTGTATATATAGATATCAATGTAACAATGGTGATGTCTTTTAAGGTTGCTCAGCAGAATATTCAAGGGCAAGGAACGGTGCAGCAAGGGTTGCTAATGACAACAAATTCCATCCTTCCACAAGTGTCGCCTTCAAACAGTTCGACAGCATCAGGGACCACAAGTCTGGTGACAACGTCGGTCATCACGAGCACAGTGACATCAACCTCTGGAGTCTCATCTCATCGAAAACCAAAGACGTCTCTAAATGTTACAACAGCTACAGAGGATGTGTTACTGAGTCAGGCCCAAGGAAGCCTTGTTCAAACCGGTATGGACAGTTCGACAGCTGTGACATCACAGGTTATGACATCAGACCCTAACAGTGCTTCAATGAAAATACTGAATCCACAGTTACAGAGTGTGTTACATGGACAATTGGGAGGTTCGACAGCTCCAATACTGCTGACCATGAACTGTAATGGTCAGCCTACCAGCATTCTTGTGGACCCTACAACAATGCAGGTTTTAGGTAAGTTTTCAATTACTGTGTTACATGTGTAGTGGTCAGCTGGGTTTGATCGTCAGTGGCCAGATAGCTCAGTTGGTAGAGCACCTGACTTGAGATTCTGGGGGCCTGGGTTCGAATCCGGGTCTGGTCCACTGCATTTTCTCCTTTTCTGTTACATTTGGTGCCCTTTGACCACCCCTGGAATTGCAGATGAAATCCTTCCAGGGGCAATAAGAACATGGGTTGTTAGTCTTTGAAGACAAAAACCATTTAAAGAGGGAGGAGTGTATGGGTCAGCCAGGTTCGATCTCCCCGGTGGCAAAATAGCTCAGTGGGTAGAGCACCTGACTAGAGATTCAGGGGGCCTGGGTTGGAATCCTGGTCTGGTCCACTGCATTTTCTCCCTCCCTTCATTTGTTTATAAATGTGAATTTTAAATTGTATATTATGTAGAGGTTTGATATCAGGTTAAAATGTAAATTTGAAATTCCTTAACGATAAATTAACTGTTATATTTTGATTTGCAGGAACTGTACAAACCCAACAACCTCCTCAGCAACCCAATATAAATCCAGCCACTTCCGTGAGCAACAGTACTCCTAGCAAAAAGAACAAGAAGAATGCTCAGCGTGCCATCTGCCCCAAGCCACAAATGGCAAATTCCTCCAGTGCTATAACCACAGTGACTAGTGTAATCAATCCGATTGTTGGTCCAAATGTGACTTTACCTGCACAAGCGAATCCAGCTGTAGGAACGGGTGTGTGGAATTCAGACAAAGAGTCCATGGAGGTCCTGCCACCGCCAAGTGCACCTGCTGCTAAGAAATCTTCATCCAAATCAAAATCAAAGTCCAAAGCCAACAAAGCAAATTCTGAGAATCAACTAGAAGCACCGGGAAAAACAGACAGTGGTGAAATGGGGGAGCAAGATATTTTGGCAAAAGCTGCTGAATCAATTTTTTCTGAAATTTCTCCTGTGAATTTTTATAATCCAGCAAATGAAGACAATCCGTTACAGATTGATACCAGTGTGTGTGAAGGAGATGATGAAGGAAAAGAAAGTGAATCACCTAAAAAAGACGCTAATAAAGTGAAAGTGTCCGATACAGGTGCTACTGACAATTCACCTGTATTAGATTCTGAAATGACGGAATCTAATGCTGAAACTGTGAGAACTAGGAACAAGAAGGACTTTACCGACTCGCTTAAAGAACAATCATCGGATGAAAATGACATTTTAACTAATATACTGAAGGCAGCTGAGTCCAATGAACAAGAAAAATCAACAGAAACTGGAAACAATTCAAACGATCAAGTTGGTGAAAGTTTGTTTGATATTATGTCAAGCACATCAGTTGAACGTGCGAAAAAATCCAAAAAATCAAAGAAATCCAAAGCTGCAAATAACACTGCTGAACTTAGTGATGTTGGATTGAAAGATGCAACAGCAGTTATTAATATTGAGGAAAAGTCCAGTGCACAAAGTTCTAAAAAATCAGGAAAGAAATCAAAAAAGACTGAACAAGAAAATTCCTTGAAAGAATCTGTGGTTGAACAGGAATCTCTAATGTCAATGCCTGAAGAAATCACCTTTTGTGAAAATGATATTGAGGATGTGTTGAATCAAGTGGAAAAAATGGGGAATTCATTTGAAAGTCCTACAAGCAGTATCAGTAAGAAATCTTCAAAGTCAAGGAAAGACAGAAATGAAAATGCAGATTCTGAGCCAGCAATTAAAAGAAGGAAAAGAAACCTCTCCAAAGAGAAATCAAAAGAAGCAGCAGAACCCTCGCCACAGGCAGTGTCTGGTGCCAAACCTTCTTTGTCAGTGTATGACTTTGATGACACAGACTTCTCCACTCCACTTTTTCCACTTCATTCCACTAGAAATATAAGTGGAGGGTGCAATACAAAGAATCAGACAGCCTCTTCAAGCAGTGATAAAACTCCTACCTCTTCTTCCAGTCCGCTTTTTTCTATGCCCGTGATAACAACCGAATCAAGCTCAACCACTCCCCTCTTTGATGATTTTCCACTGACACCCAAAAAGCGTGGAAAGCACAAAAAGAACAAGAAAGTGGAAGATAAAACATGCGAAGTGTCTGGCTCGAAAAAATCAGACAATGATCTCTTAAATTCTAATAGTGTAGACAGGTTATCTTCTGAAACTAGGACAGAGAGTGATAAAAATTCATCGAGTGATGTGACAAAGAAAAATAGTGACAGTTCTTTGGAGAAGATGGATATTGATTACTCATCAAAAGACAATGGATTTTTGAGCAAATCTGATTCAAGGCAGCAGCAATCTTTGAGTTTTACCAGTGAACAAACGAACAAAAATTCCACTCCTGTATCTTTTGAATCTCATGGGAACAAGGAACAACAGATGTCCGTAACGACACAAAGTATGGATACCAACAAACAAGACAGAGCAGACGGACATTTGAATGCAAGCAGACGATCTGTAGCTTCAAGATCAAATGTGGAGCAGATGTCTGTTGATACAAATCCCCTAACAGTGGATACAAATGACATTGAATCAACAGTGAACAATCTGCTGGGGTTGTCGCCCCATATGTTATCACCGGGTAACCAGAGTAGCTTGAAACAAAAACAAGTGCAACAATCACCACAACTGCAAACCCCAAAGTCGGCCTCGCCAGCTTCCATGAAGTCTCCGATGACTTCCCCAGCTGTCACATATCAGCAGCAAATGCACATGTCAAACGAACACATCATGTCCAGAACGTCTGCTTCATCCTCCATATCAGTCAATCCCAATCTTACATATTCTGCTGAGTCCTTGTTTAATTCTCCGCCCAAGCATTTGGATAGCTCTAGAGGAATTGATACAAGTACAAATTCAAGTCAACTGCCACAGAATTCAAGAATGCCTGATACTTCGGACTCCATGATGAAATCAAGTGAAGAGAGCAGTAGTGCTGTTAGACCTAAATCAATATACTCTGCTGATAATTTTGTACAAAGTGCAAAAAGTAACAAATCATCCAAACCTGCTCCAAATGTGTTAAGTCCGTCATTGTCATCAAATATGTCTCGAGGTCAAAATGAAAATAGCTCGGATGGATTTAATTTCAGTAACATTGGTCTCAATTTATCAACGCCAACCACATCAACAAATTCCTTTATGGACAGTTTAACAATGTCTCCAATTATATCAACTGTTGCAAATTCAACAACCTCATCAACTCCTTTTACTTTCACACTGTCCTCTGTTTCATCCACCCATACAACATCGTCTGCATCCATGATGCAATCATCTGCTTCACAATCTCAGAATTCATCACATCAAGGAAACCACAATTTCCCATTTTATTCTCCACATCAGTCGCCACAGCGACCACCATCTCATCATCAAAGGCCTCCAACGACGTCTGCCTCTCCACAGCATACCAACTCGGCTCCGAACAATATTTCATCCAATCAGTCTCAGAGACCCCCAGTGAACAATTTATCAAACTTTGACCTCAATCTACCACCTTCGAACACACAAATGCCGTCTTCACAACCATCTCAGCGGAGGGCATCTCGTGAACACGATGCTAGAATGTCACAGCATATACCTACTATGCCGGAATCACAGTATTCATATGGTATGGCCAGAAATTGCTCCGTCCAGGATCAAAGACCAAGGGAGCAGACAATGCCTAGAGAAGAACCACCTAGTTTTCCAAACATTACGGTAACTACTCACGAGGGACCACTGAATATGGGTATGAGTAAATCAAACCCACATAAACGAATGAATGACATTGGGCAAGGAAGCATGTCTTCCAAATCCACCAGTGATTCTAGGTCGGATAGATCTGTCGGGTACGGCATGAACAGCAGTGGCATGCAGCCGTTCTTTCCTCCCCCCAACTTTTCTAACTCGACAAGTAATCCACTGGAAACGCCTCTGCACCATCCTTCCATGTTGGGCACCGATAACAGAAGCAGCATGAGTGTTCGGGGTTTCGACCCAGTGTTCTCGCCTTCACAGAGTTACAATCCAGTGCAGCAGAACTTTGGTGGAAATCGATATGAAAGTAACAATGTACCTCCTTTTTCACAAAGAGATTCATCAGGTACTCAGCCATTAAGCCACACTCCACCCAATCAAGCAATGGATGGGCGCAAATCTGCCAACACCCCATCCTCTCAGACCGCAAAGGCTAACAAACAGCCTTCTCAACCAATGCAAGGAAATCAGGCCAACAGAACTATGAATGGACCACCGTCACACCGGTCAGGACCAACTCCCCCCCATGTACAGCCGCAGGGATCTCACAGACCGACCCCACAACAACAGCTCTCCCAGCAACCTTCTCAACAATCCAGGTCCAAGTCATCCAGCTCAAGTTCAAGGTCATCCTCTTCAAAACAATCTCAAAAGAAAAAACAAACTTATGTGGAAATGGAGAGTGGTATTCCTCCTCATCCTGCAATGTTTGAGGCTAACAGAATGACTCCTCTGTTTCCTCTACCACCCCAGGCTAGATCTCCAACTTTCCCAGCCAGCTTATTTGGCTCTGGACCACATCAAGGTGCTTCTATGTCAAAAAATACAGAACTCAGTAGTCCTTTCAATCAGCTGTTCCCACCAGCTCGCCCACAGAATGGACTGGGATTCCAATTCAATAATTTTGGAATGAACAGTGTACATAGTGCCATGTCAAATTCGCCTCAAATTACTCCCCATTCTGGAAGTGTTACAGTGACTCCACACATGTCAAATTTCACGTTTACAAATATTTTCTCCGATGTCAACAATTCTTCACAGAATGATGCTCTCAATATTTCACCCATCAAATTTCCCCATCCCAATCCCATGCTTCCGCCTCAAGGCATGGATCCAAACACGCTTCATCATCCACATCAACAGGGATCATCCATCTACCATCACCACCACAATCGAGCTCATCCATCATCCGTCATCCACAATGCTATGAACATCAATAGTATTTTAGGCCATAATCACCACAGCTTTGACTCGAGAGGAATGTCGCAGGGAATGAATACCTCGGTTGCTCCTCCCTTTCCAGGGCATGGGCACCCAGCAGGATTTGGTATGCCTCCTCTGAACTTCTCCATGCACGATACATGAGCCAGGCCATGCTCTGTGTAGTTTCAGTCTGTTTTTACCTGTGGTTCTGCTCTACACTGTGGTGTATGTAATATACTCTTTGTATTCTGGTTAAAAATAAATGTGCCATACTTTTTTTTACAACTTTTTTAGGTGGAATAGTTGAAAGCAGTGTTTTTCGAAAAGTTTGGATTGATTCAGTATTAGAATTTTAGCACTGATGTTTTGAAGTTTGTTTTTCATAAGGTTATATAATGACTCATCCACTCCTGCTTCAATTTTGGATTTAAAATATTTAGTGTTGCGCCTCATTGTTGTGATTTAGACTACATTACTTCCCTTGACAGAAGGGACTTTTTTATGCCCCTGTTATCAAAGATTTGGGGGTCTATAACCTTTGGTCTGTTTTATAATGAGTTATGCTTTAATTGTTTGGTTTATCATTTTTCAAAAAGTCTGTGGAACTGCTTACCAAATAGGTTGATTTTTTTTATGAATTTACTTTTTGTCTAAAAATTATATAATTTGAATGTGCTATAACATACCAAAAGAGGGGACATTTTTTGTTGTTGAACAATGATCCATATCTTGTTAGAACATAAACATGTTATTTATTTGAATGAATAATGCTAGTACTTATTATCAGTTACTTTAAGTTCTGAATTGTTTTTAATTCATGGTTTCCCATTAGTTGCCCCAAAGTTATTGACAATTTCATTAAGGACATTTGTCTTCAAGTCTTCCATATCTAATCTGAGTGTAACACTTTTCACTCAAATCTGACAGTAACCTTTAGCCCATTTACAATATTCAGTATCAACAGTTTTCAATCTAGAAAGGTTTCATGGTTTTGCTCAAAATTGGAGCTGATTTTTCCACCATGGTGTCTGAAAGATTTCACTGCATAAGCATTAGATATATGAACCCATGTTTTAAGAATAATGTTCATCAGCATGAAAAAGAATTGTACAAAAATGTTTCATACTGTGCAACAATTGTTATTCTTCTTTAAGAAGTTTAAAGCATCACAGTGCTTTTCAGGGGTGGGCCTTTTTAAATCGTAAGTTATTGAGAAGCAGATAAAAAAAATCTCTTTAAAAAAATCATGCAAGTCAAGATTTTTGGGGTTTTTTTTGTGCCTTATTTCATTTTCTGATAAAGTCTGTTGGGTGTTGCAAATTTTTGTATGTTAATAAAAATTTTATTTTCTAAAAGATGTTTTTAATAGTTTAATTTATATGACAAAGGATTGAAGTTCTAGTATATTTTAGATTTTTAAAAGATTTGACCAATACAGTCCAACCTCGTTATTTCAAACTCAATGGGACCGAGAAAAAACTGAGAGATATCCTTGAATTCGAGATATCAAAGGTTAAAATACTTATAAAATAGGTCGCTGGGACTTCTGAATCACTTGGACATAATCATGGTTTTTGAGATACAGTTCAACTGTATTTAAATTTGTATGGTAATCAAGTTCTAATTTCCTTAGCAGGTGACTAGAGTTTTGTGGTTGTATTAAAAATGGCAAATGAATTGAGATCTTTGATTTGTGATCTTGATTAATATATTTTTTGTACAAGCTGAGCTTGAGAATAGGTAACCTATGATCTTTCACCTCTTATTTTAGTTCTCGGTATGATAGCGAAATACCGGTTTCTTAATTGCTGAGGCTTCTATATGTTATTAAAGAATGCCCACTGCCAGCTATTTTCAAAGCATCAGCAATGTACTTAAGATGATGAATTTACCTGGATATTTTGACAAATGTAAAAGGTGTGAGAGGTTGTTTGTTTTGTGCTAAATGTTATGAGGTTTTATACATGCATTGAAAGGCTTTTTTTAATGGAAAAATTAATATGCATTGATGATATGTTTGCAAACACTGCATATTGTAATATATGGAATCGATATGTTGGGCATAGAGTTGTTCTTTAATGCAAAACATATCAGATCATTATGAAAAGAAACAATATTTTAATGAATTTCTGAATGTTGTTATTAGTATTAGATGTATTAATATTCATGCTTTTATAAGGTTGTATATATTGAATATACAGAGTATAAAATTGTGTACGTACAGCGTATGTTTCTCATTGTAACTTGTGATAAAATAGGTCATTGCTGCCTATTTTAAGGCATACCATTTTAAATATATCATATTTTTTTGTACAATTCATGAATCAAATACACAACTGAAATGATATTTAAAATATCTTGATTCGAGTTATTAATTTATAGGGGGTATTAAAGTTGCTTTCTATAAAGTTGGAAGCATGAAATTCATGTAGATCAGCCGTGGATTTCTCGAAACAATTTTAAGTCTAAATTTGGACTAAGTCCGTGATTTTACTCAAATTTTGAATGCGCCATGAAAAGAAAACTCAACTGAGGTTTGAAATTTTTTCTAGAAATCCAAGCGAGATTTACAGACTTTCCCAGTATGGAAGCTAGGTCTCTGAGAAGTCCTCAGACTGATGGAAATATACATGTACAGTCGAACCTCGTTATCTCGAACTCGATGGGACCAAGAACAAAGTTTGAGATATCCGTGAATTCGAGATATCCAGGGTAAAAATACTAAGAGAATGTGGTTGGGACCTCCAAATCAGTTCGACAAACCATGTTATTTAGATATCAGAGTTCTAACTATGAAGTTCAATGTATTTATTTATTTGGGATACAGCTGGTCTTTTTGGGGTAAACTGCAGTTGTTTAAAATTTGTTAACATAACATTTTAGGTGCAAGTTTTCAAACTTACTCAAAAGCCTGTTGAAAAAAGGGTTAGAATCTGAGTTCACAAGACCAATTAGGAAAAGTTTGTAGTCTAATTCATGATGATGTAAATAAATGTCAGTATTATATTGTTTTGTGCAATTGAATTCATAATGATCAAATTTATCATACCCTGGTTATTATCGATGAAAATCTTGTGTCGGAGGTGTGCTCACCACACCCATTTGATGAAGTGACCCATGAATGTCAAGGGAACATTACAATAACGAAATGGGACTCAAACTTGATCTTAGTACATAAAAAATACACCAGATAAAAAATCTGGTCATATCTCCAACGTGTTAGAAAAGAAGTCCGGAAAACTATTTTCAATATCAGAGGCAGGCACAAGTCCCATAAAAAATTGAACAAGCGCAAAAGATGATTGTATAATGTTTTTATGTCCTGCTTTGAGAATTTTCATCTATGGAGACGTCACCTTCGCTGGTGAAGGGTTATAAATTTAGGCCTATGCTTTAGGTCCATGGCCTTTGAGAGGGAGGGATCTTATCGTGTGACACAGGGCCTCAGTTTTTGCGAGTTTATCAAGGACCCAATCCATTAGTCGCCTTCTTATGATACAAGGGATCCCCCTTGGGCACGAGGCAAAACAAAACTCAGTATAAATACACTGCATACAATAAATCATAAAGATTAGAAAAAGTATGGAAAACTGGTCATAACAGTAATTTTTCAAATTTAAAGGGGCACAACTCCATCAAAAATTATTGAACCGCAACATTTACTCAAACTCATTCTGCAACTCATTAATATACACCATTATACAAAAATTCAGTTCAATATCTCATGGTATGGTTTAGAAAAAAAGTATTGAGAAACTGCTCATGAAAGAATGGGACCAGGGGTAAATTGTCCCGACCACTTTTGTAGCAAGGGCACCAACATCAACAAAGCAACTTGAGCAAGTCTGTTCAGACAATGTTTTCATAGTTTTATTCATTTGATTTTGAAGAGATGATAGCCTGTGGCACCACTCTGTAACTCTTGGACAAAAAAAGTAATATATATACTTTTCCTTAATTTTGAAATTTTCAACATTTTTCTTGCATACTGTCCTGATCTGCTACACCATGTCTTCAGGGAGGCAATGACTACACCGTATTAGAAAGATATCATAAAATGCTATTTCTAGCCTAGTGACTCAAGAGAAGTATTTTATGACTCCACTTGGTAATGTTGTGAAAACCAAAGTGATTCATACAAGAATGAAAAGGTGTATTGAAGATAACAAGAACAGTGATCAATTTCTTAAATCCTACATTAAATTATACGGTTTAATGGAAGTAATATTTGCTCATTTTATACATGAAGGAAGCTGGGACATCTTACATTTTTGTGCATGAGAAGAAAAGATCTGTAATTGTGGCCTTTAACTCAACATTTAGATATATTAACAACATTTTATTAAATTATCAGTGATATCCATTTTCATTAATATGTAAATTTGATATACTCTAGTGAATTTAAAAGAAAAGTTCTACATGCATCTGAGTGCAAAGCATGGATGAAAATATTTACAATCCTGTCTCACAAGTGAAATAAATATACATGTATTCCATATCCAACTAAAAAAAACATTGAATTTTCTGTTTAATACATTTTCTTTGGTTTTAGAACATGATGATTTCAAAGATATTAGCGCTATACAAAACATAACATCACCAATATCAGTAACTTGACGTCAAAATTAGGTATTTTCACTAATAACAGAATCAGTTGTTATTTTCACGGAAATAATATTCATTTATTCAATGGATGATAAATACAGTATTTTACTGTTAAATGTAAATAATTGTTTAAATCCTTGAGAATATTTCACTCATATTTGATGAGTCATCATCCAGTGCCCAAGTGAGAGAGCTGCAAATTTAGGCCTTTGCTCAGTGTTTATGGCTTTTGAGCAGGGATAGATCTTTTTCGTACCACAACTTGTTCTCATATGATAAATTTTTGAATTGAGGCAGACTTACGATTTGCTGTTGCAAGGGTTTCAACAGTCGGGTTTAAAGACAGCACTTCACACATTCTATGGTCGTTATGGAGACCTAGTTTGCCAGTATGGCCTGCCATTGGGTCAAATGCTGTCTGTATGACGTTTCATAACAACTGTTAAGTCATTCTTTATACACCAATTTTGACTACAGATTACTCTGTTTACCTGATCAAGACAGTAGGTGTGACCAGTTCACAGGGAATGCTTACTCCACCTAGGCACCTGATACAACAAGGCCGTAACCATTCAGGGGTGGGTTTTAAATGAAAATGCTAAAATGTCTCACCTTCCAAGGAGTGAACCCCCTGGACCCAATACCAGGGCCAGTCTTGGACCTACTGGGGGCCTAAAGCAGACCCCAGATCCAATGAAAATGCTGAAACTTCTCAGCTTCCAAGGGGCTTTGCCCTCTTGACCCCTTACCAGAACCAGCCCTGGATCCGCTGGGTGCCTAAAGTGGTCCCCAGACCCCTCGCCTTAACCTTGTGCACCCTTGTCCCCCAATGGAAATTCCTGGTTACGGCCCTGTACCACCTCTGGTCCGTGTTTGCGTTTTTGTACATGTATTTGTATGGGACTTATAAGATTTCATCACTGTTTGTTATCTTTGCCTTTTCACTCAACACTTGCATGTACCAATTCTAAGTATCTCGTACATCTTTATTCATTCATGCTATCCAATTCTATAACAAAGTACTGAGCAAAAGTTTTGTAATCTAACTCTGTCATATTTCCAAATTTCTTTGCAAATACTTTATCACTGAGTCGCAGTATATCCTGTAAAAGGGGGTTTGTATTGATTTCCCCTTTATCTTTTCTTATTTTCTTATAAAACCCTGCTCTCTCCAGGAAAGTATGTCTTGTTTGAATGTGTAACAGTGAGTAATTAAACATATCTGAGCACATCATCTGCCTCTGTGATATACCCATTGTGTGAAACACATAGTCAAACTTCTCTTGAACACTCTCAAAGTCATCGAAAAAAATGTGGGGTGACTTCACAGTCAGCTCCAGTACATCGTCCGACTTGAAAAGATCCTGCAGTGCCCTTATCCTTCCATTAATCTCGGTCTTTGTCAGTGTTAACAGTTTAGGGCAAGCAGTAAGAGCATTGATAAATCTTCTGTCAGTTTTGTAGAGTTTTCTCATGAACATCAATGAATTAGACAAGGCAGCAGGATCTTCATCTGTGATTCTACTGTAGGACAGAAAGATATCAAATATACTCCGACCTTCGAATCCATGGCCTTGTAAGACGCTGACGACAGATTCTATATTTTTGCCTTGTAGAAAATAAGGAGATTCTCTGATCAGTTCTTCAATTTCGTCTACTGGCAGCTGTGCATTGGACAAGCATTGCAGCTTTTGAATAACATCCTTTATGGAAACAGAATAGAATGTTTTATCCTCTGCACGAATTTTCTCCAGAACACTCCCAGCAAATGCAGGGGTCCATTTCTTTACAGATTCTACTGGCTTTGATTCATTATGACAACATTTTCTCTGGATATACACTGATCCTAAATAGAGTGTGCATTTTTTAAGATTAATATAATCCACTTTTGCAAAATGAGACTTCCATCCTCTCCACAAGTATGTTGAGAATCCATCAGCTCGCAAAATAACTTGTCTTGCACTAGAAAGTGACATGTTCCATTGATAATTGTCTTCTTGCCTACAAACAACAAGAAAATTAGGTCATCTTCCATGAATATGTACTTAAAAGAACTAAACACGATTTGGAAATATTTTCTTGCCTATAAACACAATCATGACAGCAGAAAATCTCTGGTAACTTACAGGTATTCCCAATGCACAGATATAAACAATTACCCTTGTCTGTAAAAATATATACTGGAAGTACATAGTGGAGGAGATCCATATTTTATTATTAGTAGTAGTATTTATTTACCAAACCTAGTAGTAGTATTTATCACATGTTTACTCCTTTATCCTGTTGATATCACTCATAACATAAATTCTAATTATTACACTATGTTTTCCTATGCCGATTGTGACATCACAAATGTACGTAAAATTTACGTCGTTTGTGTACAAACATACAGACTCTGCCGACTGACTGGATACAAAACAGTAGTAAACATTAAAGAATGAAACATTAATATTGTGAAAATATATTCTTCTTTGTTTAAATCTATTCAGCAATTGAAAAGAATTGTTCTGAAACATGATTTTTTTGTGTATTGTTGTAGCACTCTTTCTTTATGTATACTTGTGACATTGCGTACTTGTGAGTGACATGGCTACATATTCAAAGTAATGCCAGAAAGAAAACAGAGAAAAAGGGGGTATGCATTTGATAAAAAAGAATCTCCCATGGGTTGTGGTTTGATACATGTGTATTATGTATATCCAACTCGTGTGTTTTCTATCCCCTCGACAAGGCTCAGGGATAGAAAACTCACAACTCGTTTGATAAAAATTATCCACAACCCATGGGAGATCTATATTTATTTACCAAATCTAGTATTAGTATTTATTTACCAAATCAGGGCCCAAATGGACATAAACACGTAACATTAATACAAATACAGATGTAATACAATGAAGAAAATAAGTTAAACGACAATTATCATCCATTTAGTGTGGAATTGAATGGTGTCATATTGGTATTTGCAGCAAAATCATTCATGGATTGTAAATAACCCCTCGTTGCCACATAAATTAGTTTAGATGTAGCTTTTAAAAATACCAATCAAAAAACAGAGAATCAAAATAATATACCAACACCCTAATTGTTTTCTATGTTTTAAAGCTAAAATTACCATAGGCTTTTGTATGAATAATAAATGTCCTACCCCTCTATACTTGAAAATAGTATTTTATAGTAGAGAGGGGTAGGACCTTCATCATTTACAAAATTACATATAGGGAGCGCCTATGAAAATTACAGAAAATGTCATTTAAGCGCTGTCGCGGTCACTCGGTGTTGTGTCGACTTTATATTTGTCCGTAAGTAAGTAAGTAAATTTTATTTAAAGTCGGCTCTGTATACATATATAACAAATAACATGAGCTCTAATGAGCTTTTTAACCGACTATCAGACAAAATACATATATTAAATAAAACTAAAACTACCATGCAGAAACATACACATTACTCACGCAGAAACCACACATAATACATATTTACACACCATAAATATGAAAATAATTAAAATAAGTTAAGAAATTTGACATATAGTGATATACTCAACAGGTTCAACAGAATGCATCTACACTGATGACATTGCATCTATCAACTTATCAGCTGGCATAGACAACAAATCAATCAATCAATCAAGTTCATTATTTACCTAAACTCAACGTAAAGACTGCCTTAAAATGATTAATAAACTTATAAAACTACAGCAAATCTGCAATCATGCTGCATACCTTACACCGGATGTTTGTTGTTGACGGTAAATTTAGAATCGCACTACAACGATAGTATTTGATTCCGAAATGTTCACGAGACCGATTGATTAATTAGTGTAAAAATATATCAAGTAACTGTATATGCACAAGGCGATTAAAGTAATTTGGAAAGGCTATATCTTTTGAATTAACTATTTTATGGCCTTGTTTATGATTTTAATAACGTTGATAAATCCAGCGAACACGGTTCTGGATTGCTTTTGCTGTTTCTTGCCAGGTGGTGTCATGTGTCATGTTCTCCTTCAGATGTTTCTAGGACGTCCTCTCTTTCTCTTGCTCTGAGGGTTCCAAGTCAGGGCCTGTCGTGTGGTGTTGGTTGGTGGCTTCCTCAGAGTGTGTCCAATCCAACTCCAATTCCTCCGCCTGATTCTTGATTTGCTCTCCTCTATAGTTCTTCATTTGTGATCCTTTCAGGCCATCGGATGTTAAGGATGCGCCCGAGACAGGTGTTGTAAAATGTCTGGATCTTTTGTAAGGATATTTTAGTAGTTTTCCATGTCTTTGCTCCATAGAGTAAGGTGGATTTTACGTTGGGGTTGAAGATTCGCAGTTTGGTGGTAATGCAAATGTTGAGGCCCAGATGTTCTTGAGCATGGTGAAAACTACTCTTGCTTTTCCTATTCTTGACTTGATGTCTTGGTCTGTACCACCCTGTCTGTCCACTACACTCCCCAGGTAAATGAAGGAATCAACTTCTTTGATGGGCTCTCCAACTATGACTGGTGATTGGACAGTGGTGTTGATCTTCGTGAGTTCTGTTTTCTTCAAGTTGATCGAGACCAGTTCCTGATGATGGTGTTGCAATGCGAGTTGTCTTGTCCTGCATCTGCCTGTGGTTGTGCGATAGGAGGGCCAGGTCATCGGCGAAGTCGAGATCAAGTAGTTGCGTTAGGAGTGTCCATTATATGCCATTGCTCCTTCCTGTTGTGATGGTCGTCATGATCAAATCAATGACCAGGAGGAACAGAAATGGTGACAGCAATCATCCTTGTCGAATCCCTGTCTTGACCTCGAAAGTCTCCGACATCTGACCAGTGTGGGGGACCCTGCATGTCATGCCTTGGTGGGTGTTACGAATGAAAAATACGAGCTTCTCAGGTATTCCATAGTGCCTCAGTATTTTCCACAGTGTCTCTCGGTCCACGCTGTCGAAAGCTGTTTCATAGACTATAAAGTTGACATATAGAGGGGACTTCCACTCCAGTGATTGTTCGATGATAATGCGTAGGCTGGCTATTTGATTGGAACATGATCTGTTTTGCCTAAAACCAGCCTGCTGGTTACGGAGCTTTTGGTCCACTGCTTCTTTCATCCTCTCGAGAAGGATCCTGTTGAGGACCTTGCTGGGTACTGCCAGGAGCATTGTTCCTCGATAGTTGTTGCAGTCCCTCAAATCTCCTTTTTTTGGAGGCTTATGAGAATACCCTCTTTCCACTCTTCAGGGATGTTCTCTTCCTCCCAGATCTTCTTGAAGAGATTATACAGGATGTCTATAGCTGTCTCAGTGTCAGCTTTGATGGCTTCCGCTGGTATTTTATCAGACCCTGGTGATTTTCCATTCTTAAGTGTGGCAATAGCTTTCCTGATCTCTGATTTTGTAGGTTTGCCACAGTTGATAGGGAGATCTGTATAAGATGACTGTATATCCGATGGAGTTTCTGGTGTTGGTCTGTTTAGCAGATCTCCAAATTGTTCTACCCATCTCTTCAATTGTTCTTCAGTTGTTGTGAGAGGGTTTCCATTCTTGTCCTTCACTGGTTTTTCAGTCTGCTGGACCTTGTTTGAGAGCTTCTTAGTGACCATGTACAGCTCTCTCATATTTCCTTGTCCCGCTGCTTCTTCTGCTTGTTTGGCCAGGCTGTCAATGTAGTCTCGTTTGTCTTTCCTAATACTTCGCTTAACTTCTTTGTATCTGTACAGTCCTCTTGAGCCTTTGCTGCTCTTGTTCGGCTTCTGTTTAGTGCCATTTTCTTTTCCTTCCTCTCATCCAATTTTATCATGGTATCATGCGAGTGTTGAGTTTTCCTTCTGCCGAGGACTTCTTCACACGTGTCTCGCCACAGTTCCTTGATGTTTTGCCACTGGGTTTCATTCAATGTTGGTTTCTCTATTTTCCAGCTGGTCTTGCAGCGTTTGGAATCTATTTGATAGGCTGAGGTGGAATGCTGTCCTCACCTCTTTGGTTTTGTTGTATCTTGTCCTCTTATTTGTCTTGTTGTTGAACTTCTTGAGACGTAGTCTTACCGTCGTCATCAGAAAATGGTGGCCTGATGGATTGTATGCTCCTCTCATTACTCTGACATCTTTCCATGATCTTCGGAACTGTTTGTTGATGCAGCTATGATCGATCTGATTTTCTGTAACATGGTCTGGAGATATCCATGTGGCCTTGTGGATTCGTTTATGAGGGAAGATGCTACCTCCTATTACAAGCTGGTTTAGAGAGCATAGGTCTGCAAATCTCTCACCGTTTTCATTCATGTGGCCTAGTCCTTTTTTGCCCATGACTTCACTGTAGCGAGTGTTATCAGCTCCAATCTTTGCATTGAAGTCTCCCATAAGTATTGTCATATCTTTCTTTCCTGTTTTGTCAAGGACTGCCTGCAGTTGCTGGTAAAAGGCATCTTTCTTCTTATCATCAGCATCGTTGGTATGATCATAACACTGAATAATGTTCAGCTTGATCTTGCTTTTCTTGGTGTTGAATTTAGCTGTTATTATCCGAGAGCTGACAGGTTCCCATCCGATGAGAGCACGCTGTGCCTCCAAGGATAGCATAAAGCCTACACCTTCCGTATTGGGGCTCCCTCTTAAGAGTGGTGTGTCCTGAATACAACAGCATTTCTCCGGAGGTCAGTCTCAGCTGTCCTGTCTACAACCATCTTGTCCCGCTTAGTCCAAGTAGACAGATGTTGTAGTGCTTCATTTCCTTTGCTACTTATGCTGTTCATCCTGTTTCGTACATTGTTCTTACATTCCAAGTAGCAAGTTTGGCGGGTTTCCTGGGGTGTCAGAAAGGGAATCAACCCTACAGCTTCCTCTCGGCTTTTGTTGCACGGCGCCATAGTTCCCAATGAAGTAGGCCTAATCTTGCCCAGGTTATGTTGATTTTGGTTTGTCGTTGATGCTTCTGTAACTTTCCAGGTAGAGTTGTTGGCCCTACACTAACCCCTAATAGCCTCTAGGAGAGATGGTTTGATTTTGGAGTTTCCATCCCTGGATATTGAGCACAGTCCGTCCATTTGGTTTTATATCAGTGTTTACCCTCACCTAGCCTTTCCCATAATTGGGTATGGCTGCAAGGCAGCAGAGGTTTGGAATAAGGGTTTTCCTTCTCTTAGATGAGCTGTCCTAGTTCAGACTGATGAGTCCCATCTACCCAAAGCACTGGTTTTCAGGCACCATGTAACCCGCCTTCACCCCTTCTCCTATCGGTAATAGCAGTTTCGCCGGGTTTGATACAAGCCTCACGAGCAGGCTAGGAGCTGGACTTTGGTTGTCAGAGGACTACGAATTTCAGGAAAAACCATCTACAATCAATGAAGATAAAATTCCTTACTGTTAAAGTATGGGATTTTCAACGGAAGAGGACAGGCTTATCCGTGGATAACCGTATCGAATTATCAATTTGGCAAATGTCCAATACCTTTGATAATACATGTAGATGGAAGTCCCTCAGGAGTTTCCAAGGCATCCAGCTCCCGAAAAGACGGGTCACCACAGTTCCATTCGTCAACAGAAAGGTCCAGATCTAAAGTTAGGTTGGTATCAGATTTAGCAGAAGAAATATGTCTACACCTGCTATCATAAACGTTGGAACTACCGTATAACGGGTTTTTTTCGCGATAATCTAATTTTCGCTTTATTTGCGAGTATTTTTGAATCGCAAACAATTTAATTCGCATAAATTTTGTTTTTCATTTTCATTATTTAAATTTCTCACATAATACCAAGAATTGCAAAAAAAGGTATACGATAATTAAAAATAGCAGTGTTTTGGGGCAGATTCGCAAAATTTGTGATACGCAAAAAAAACCCGTTATACGGTAATTAGATTGAAATAAATCTAGTCCTATTAAATCGGAATGTGTATCTGCTATGATAAAATGTAACGGGAAATAAAATGAGATATCTGATACAGGTTTGGCTTCTTAATGATCTGACGTGGGATATATAGGTCTCTGTCCATTTCATAAAACAATTTGTTATTCATGACCAGTGTGTATTTATTTTCTTGATGAGTGTGGGATAAGGTAATTTCTTTGGAAACGATGGGTTATTCATATTCGGTCTTTCTTGACCCCTCAACGAGGGAGCAAGAAAAACCAAATTTGAATAATCCCTCGTTTCCACAGAAATTAGGGGTACATGTAAGGGACCCATATAATGTCAAGGGCTATTCTATCCATGGGCGCACCTACATGGTATTGGTCCGTAACTCTTTATTGGTTTGGTTTCTGGCACATTTTATAGCGTTCAGTCTATACACGATTTAACAAGTGAGAGAAATGGGAAATGTCTTGTCACTTTAGAGTGTTGTCCCTGTATTTTTTTGTCGAAGAAATAAATGTTTCAAAACAGGGTCGAGTTGTTGGGTCAACGATATTTCATCTAGAGGCCTTGATTGAAATTAAGAGGAATCAGGATTGACTGTGCCTGTCAACAGAGGATATTACAGTGTTTCGTAGTTTCCTTTAAAAGGTATGGTTTGTCATGGTATCCACGTCTGTTTAGAACAAAAATTGGATGGTTTACAAGATCGGCGTGACAAACCAACTGTATCGGCATGCTGTTTGCCAGAACTGCACTGAATTGTCCAGAACTTATATCCACCTGGCGGTTTAAAATGGCAAAACCAACTAGAGGCACCATGATCTGTTCTTACTTCAACAAAAAGTTCCCGTCTGGTAACACAATAGTTTCTTTCTTGCTGAAGCAAGCGACTACGTGTTCTCCATCTTCATGTATTTGGGAAAGAATCACGCCACTGTCATCAGTATCTAAAATGTAATGACTTGATATCTGGGTTGGACAGAACGGTGGGGGGGGGGAGCAATAATACATTTTTTCGTCCTTGCAAATCGCGATTTTTTCTTAGACTGTGTAAAACTTTTGTAATATCCGGAAATCCGTCTGTAAAACACGTCAGGAAATCCTTTATTAAGCCGACAATGGTGTGAAATGGTCCCAATATAGCTTCTCAAATAGACGTACATGTAAGAGGGTGTAAGCCAATATTTGATTACTTCAATTTTACTGAGATATGGATCAAAACCATTTCGAGTCAGTGCATATCCTAAAATTTAGACTTTTCGATAACATACTTCACTGCCAGGGTCTTTTTTTTTTTAAATGTCCAGCTTGACCTAAACAGTTCAAGACACAAGGCTGTGTGTGTAACTCAACAGACCCATCAAAATGATATTCTTATATTGTAAGGACCTATTCCATGAGGCTTCCATAGGTCGCAGGACTATGCTAAATCCAAAGGGGATTTAATAACTTCCTTACACTGCCCACAGTCCAGACTAGACAAAATCCAAAGGGGATTTAATAGACTCCTACACTCCATAATAGGCCACAAAGGTCGTTTTCTCTTGGTCATTTGGGTCCGTTTTACCCTGCCTAACTCTAGATTAAAGATCTAGATATAAAAACCACGAATGAAGAAGAAATGCGCAAAACATCAGAAAATTAATTAATTATGGGCAAAGGAGCACCAAAATTAAACTCAGATATCATATTTAAGGTTGTTTAACATGTATATTGAAGATACATGAATCTTTACTTCGCTTAATGCGTGCATTGACTAATTCAGTTAAAGATCTCTTTAAATAATAAATTATATCATTATATTATTGTTCTCTTCCAATGAATTATAGCGCGTATTAACGATA
>CAJDSM010019136.1:3123-15570 GCA_903981925.1 Ostrea lurida
GAAACAACACCACAAACAATGAATACCAGCAGGATGTCTCAGTTAAAATAGGACTGGGTACGTAGACAGCAACGCGACTAGTATATACAGGGATGGTCGTCAGGTAGATCAGGAAGATTAGACACACACAAACTTGAAAATATACAACAGGGAGGTGTCTCAGGTAAATAGGACAGATAAGCAACAAACATATTAGCAGTACTACAGGATGTCTTCAGGTTAAATAGGGACAGACCTACTAGATCGTAATCAGAGCGTACGATGTTACACAGGAATAGTCACCCAGGTAGTGTTTCAAAGGTACAATGGACAATAACTAACAGGATAGACATTACAACAGGGTAGGTCTCTAGGTAATATGGGGCACGAGATTATGACAAACAACTAATTAAAGCTGTTAACACAGGAATCTGATCGCTCAGGTACAGATACTAGAGATAGACAACAACAACTAGATATACCACAGGCATGTCTCAGATTAAATAAAGGCACAGAATAGACAACAACGACTAGCAATAACACAGGGATGTCTCAGTGTAAACTAGGAACAGATAGATCCACAACAACTAAGTACACACAGGTGCTAAAGTTCACAGGTAGAATAGGACAGATAGAGACAACAACATGATATACGCACAGGGATCCTTCCAGGTAAATAGGACAGTGATTAGGACATCACACTAGTTACTACCAGGGATGTCCTCTAGGTAAATAGGCAACGATAGACAACAATATAAATATACACACAGGCTATGTCCAGGTTAATTAGGTACAACGTATAGACAGAAACAACAATACTTCAAGGCATATATCACAGCGGATGTCTCAGCGGACCCAACTGGACAGACTAGACATACCGTAAACAGCACTACTAGAGTTATACAGCAGGAGATGTGCTACAGAGTCTATTGTCACATTAGGGACATGAGTATAGGGAACACAACTTAGACTATACCAGCAGAATGTCCACAAGGTAAATAGGACAGATAAGAGCAACACCGCAAACCTCTCTATTATAGCAGGCGACTGCTCTCGCATCGATGTAAAATAGGACGAGCACAGAATAGCAACAACACGAGCTCTCTATGAATTTCATGTTTGATTCATGTGTTTGTTCGGTGGTTGAGACTTCGTGTACCAATTAGTGGGGGTCTATGGATGTGTAGAACAATGTTTTGAAGTGTAGGTCCATAAGGGTTTTATTCTCTGACTTAGCAGTTAGGTTTTTATGCGATTTATTAGTCATTCTCAGGTGGGAAGTGATCAATGCGGGTGAGTTTTTTGAGAATTGTTGTATTCTTATCCATCTTAGTTTGGTTTTGAGGTCGACGATTACTGAATGAGCTAATACTATACTGTATGAACTTGATAATTATCCTTGGAGGCAGGGTTTATCCATTCTAGAGCTCATTCTCCTTGGATATAGTGATTATCTGCTGTCATAGGGACTCCCTGTTATGTTGGAAATCGGGAGTCTTATCTGAATGTGACTATCCTGTTTAATTAACGGACATTTGTATGTACGAGTTCCTGCCTGTATATGTTTCTTTTATCTCAGTTTAACTTTTAGTTCTTCTTGATGATAATTGGAAGGTTCATGCGAGATTTTGGAACTATGCCAAGATACAGCCATGAGATTTGGAAATTCTGTACCTTGATGGTGGTTTCCCTTTGGATGAGGTGATGGTTATCCATTGTCATGATATTATATTGCTTATCGGTATCTTCTGTCTCAACTTATAGGAAATTGATAATAAATTCTACCCTTTAATATAACGTACAAAGAGCGTTGGACACCCTGTAGTTCCGTCATGCATAGCTCATCTCTAATTTACAGGTTTTTTTCCTGAATAAAAATCATCACTATATGGATATGTTTTGACTGAATTTGTTATAATACCTTATTTTAAATACTGTCCATTTTTCTTTACTAGATTGAAAATCTCGAAATGGGAATAAATCCCCTACTTTGTTTTCCGTGACTACGGCTCCACCGGCGGTGACCGGTTATCAGCAACAGAAGGATGCTTGCTCCTCTCCATGAACACCTGATCTCTCTAACATATCGTTGTTTTTTGTCGGAGGTTACGATGTTGCCTACACCTCGATTGTATACTATGTGTTTGGTACTAAGATTACGTTTAAACACAATCTTTTACTTCGCCATTTTAAATTCAGACAATATAACAGGCTTTTTCATATAATAATACTTTTTTAAATTGACCTAGCTTTCCACTATTTTAGTTTAAGCATGCTGTAGAGAAAATTGCTTTTCTGGAATGGCAAATTTCACGTATGCACCAACATGAGTTTAGTTCAAAGCTTACATCCTATAGGATTGGCGTGAACTCTTGCCATGTGTTGTTTATCGATTAGTACGCTTCATCTTATTAGTATATAGGTGTGAATCTATATCGTGCACTTGTTTGTTTTCTATTCACTAGATATCACTTCATCTAGGTAGGGAGATTGTGTGAGATCAATTCTGCATTGTTGTGTTTATCATCACGATGTATGGATTTTTTATAATAGTGGCTGTATGTGTCCTTATTGTATATATAACTTAATTCCATTATATGACCGATGTTATATGTCGTTCCTTTGGTCGCTTGTTTTTTCAAATGCAGGATGGTTGTTTGGCTATCTCCTCATATATGTAGATGATAAACAAATGCTTTTTTGGTATTTGTCAGATTACAATGACTATCGGTCTTTGTTTAGTTATAGATCAATCTATAGGATCGTCATGTGTGTCGTTCTCTTTTTCTAATAAAACATATATCGCTCGGCCATAGAACAATATGTCTGTTTATAGATATCTTTAGGATGAATATAAGGGTGCTCTATTTGTGTTGAATAGTATCCAGTAGGCAGATGGTACTATTCGTCTTGTGTATTGTCTTCATCATATAGCAGATGATATATGTCTTGTCTTGATATGATTGTTGCATTTAACCATACACTAGGATATCATGGTGGTTCTTCTGTCGGGCAATGAACAAGTACGGGTGACATGAATAGTATAATTTGTCCCAGATATCAGCTTATATCTCTAGTGCGCTTTGTTAGATGTTGACATTTATGATGAAATGATGGAGTGGGTAATCACTTAATAAACATATTACAGTTGTTTTGATATTGTTGGAATTCCAGGGTTGTGGAATGACATTTTCTTGACATCAACGCAGGCTGCTTATTTACCCTGGTAAAGAAAAATAACGAGCGAGTGAGATAACATCAGCACATTTGTTTTTCGTGAGGCCCACCAACTTTCTTCCACCCACGCTGCAGTGCTACTCTAGTTAAAGAGATATACTTAAAGCTGCATAAGATTTAGATTTCCTTAATGTAATTAATGATGACTACCAGTTGGAGATTGTATTATAAAAATAAAGTCAGTTGTCATCAAACCCCAGTTTAAAGTCGATCACACTTGGAAGATGATTCTACTTGTCTTTACCTCTTTGCCGGCGGTTAATACTAAATTCATAGTTAGAGAGATCGTAGAAGTGATGGACAACAGACATCTGCACTTCTGCTTAGTAGATGTAATAATTAGCATATCGCAGAACCTTGTAGCGGATACATACAGCGGAGGTACATTAGCCAGAAAATATGTGAGTTCAACTGATGACAATTTACAATCTATTGTGACTTTCTCGTCTATCCATCATAATTGAAGTAGCTTTGTCCCTAGCGAGGTTTTCTATATTTGTCATAGGACGCGTCATATCAAACATCTCTGCTAGACAAGCCCTGTCTCATATAAATGTACACAGTACAGATAAATTGATAGAATCCTTTATTAGTCCGAGTGTAGATAAATGGACACATTTGGTTATATATTTTGAATTAAAATCTTCTCAATTTATACATGTTTACTTAATTGTTAAATTGCTGTGTAAGGAACTAGTCTAAAATCGCACAGTATGTGCCCTAACAAAGGAGCTTCCTGAAGACGATTTCGTACAACATATGAGTTTAGTTGATAATTTGTAATGCGCAAACTCAAGGTCATTTAGCGACGTCAAGGATTAATAAGGTTATAGAGGAGGATTGGCAAAATTTTTAGAAAAATTATCTTTGCTTAGCTTTGACTATCTCTCTCTTTCTCTACCTTTCTCCCCCTCTCTCTCTCGCGTTTTTTGATAAACGAATACGTCTGTCCAGTACACTCGCTGCCTTCCACCAAGCTGGCATGTGTTCCGATATATATAAAGTCTAGGTTTATGTATTTTGATTTTTTTTTCTCACCTGTTGGGTATTTCACTATTATAGGCTATTTGTAACTTGGACTATTTTGGTTTTGACAGAATGGTTTCAGGAGTTTTCTTGTTTGCACGCTTTGCTCTCGCCATACTGAGGTCCGCGCTCTTATATGTTGCGACATGAATAGCATAGATCTCCAGACCACGAATTTTTTTCAAGATCAACTCGTAATGTTGTAGAGTCGCCGCCGAAGTCTGTACAGACTTAAGTTATGTGGTGCTGTCGGTCGCTTAACGTCTTAATATCATTTTTCTTTTTACATAATATCGAATTTTCTGGGCTTTGGATGTCCGATAACATTCTTGATCGAAGAAAACAAAAGCTCACTGGTTAGAGCAGCTGTGAATGGCGTTAGGCAATCTTTTAAGTTTTTTTCGTCCACTAGAATGATCCGTTTTCTACTTACTTTCCAGACGCTGGTCCTGAAGGCCTAGAACTTAGTCATGACCACCACATGAGCCAACATCAGACATCAGGCTCGCAGGGCAGGCTAAATAGGTCATTTTCATCTTTCAGATTACATTTTGTGATATTGGTGAGGGCAGGCAAATTGATTTGCGTATGACTGTCTTTTATATGCATTTTTGATCAACTGTGTCGACCAAATCACGGCGTGGAGGTTTCCAATTTGGACGGATTCAGTGAATAAATATGATGTGGAAATCGCTCAATGCAGAACAACACGTTCATAAACAGTAAGATAGATTTTATGGATGTGCAGCACCTCTGCCCTCAGGAGTGAGTACTTCCTCTCTGGTGGCTTCTGACTACATGAAGGAGAAATGGTAGGTTGCAAAGGAATAAACATTATTTTCGTTCATAACCATAAAGTTCACAAGCTCATAACATATAACAAGGAGTGCATACCGTTATATATAGTGTTGCATTCATAATATGCATGGCCTTAGAAACTGCTGCCATGTAATTTATGTAAGGATTCGGATGTTACTCTTTCTGTTAAAGATATTTGGTAGATTTGGCAACCACTGTGTCAAACGGTCAACAGCTCTTCTTGTTGTAGAACTAAACATAGCATTGCTACACTTGTACTTTCAACGTGACTCGGGTTATCAATTTTTAATTTTAGTGGTTCAACGTGTCACCTCGCCGATTTCTCATTGTTTAAAACACCTTTAAGATGAGGTGATGTTTTCGATCACGTACAAACCTTGATCAGCCTCACAGTAAAAGCTAATGCATGCGTGTTTTTTACCGTTCTAAAATTCGGTGATACCTGCACTCACCGATAAATACTAAGTAAGATTCTTTCTTATTTACACTCTAGACAGTACCATCACGACCAAGTGTGTTTCTATTATCCCTAAAATCCCATGTAGTTTCCTACTTCATCTTTCATTCACCGATCAGGCCTTGGTTAAATAATTGTTTCAAGAACACGTGATCCATTTCTCAGGAGTTGTTAGTGAACTAAGGTTGGCTGAATGTTAATAAGGGATGGGCAGATCCCGGGGGTCGGTCCCTCTGAACAGTTCATAGGGGTAAGGGTAATTGGGTTTCCCAGTGGGTGAACGCCGAAGCCACATTGGAGTGAGGTGTCATAGGGGGAATATAGGGTATCGGGCTTTTTTATTATATTTACTTAGTGGTATGTTATGTTTGAAGCCCTATGGATTTATTATGTAGATATTTTATGGTGTGGGTCAGAGAAGGGTTACATCCTACTGTAGTTGTCTTTACTAGGTTTTTGATGTATAATACCTCTATTCAAGTATGTATAATATCGTACCGCGTGCCGATCTACTCCGTTACGAATGAATGCAGACATATATTTTAAGGATTGTTTTCAATCATAAATTTAAAAGTTCTCTCAAGGGCTAAATAATATGCAAGAAATGAATTCAGAGATCTCGTGGATTTAAGATTGGAAATTAAACATTTGGAGTCAAATTTACGATCTTGCTTATATATTAGAGGGGTAGTGCCTCGCCGTGCGCACAATCGTCTCTTTTTAAAAACCAGTCAAGGCTACTAATGTCTCTAGGATGGTCGCGGATATCCGAAACTGAGGCCTTTGAGGGCATTTGAGGGTCGCTAATATTTTGAACATTGAAACGTTCACTATCGAAATCCAGGTTATAATATAGTTATTGTTAGCTTTATGTCACCCATTGGAAGCGATCTTCTTCTTGTTTTGAATGATTTGCGTTTTTTACGTTATATGTTTATGTGTTTGAGAGCTCTTACAGAGTCTGAACATCACATAAGTGGGCTCCTAATATCTTTAATTCTTCGTCATGTGTTATCTCAGGTTCATGTGAGGATCACTACCTACGTCGGGACCTATCGGTTTATTTGCTAGTTTACTTTTGTGTTTCCGGACTAGAAGTGTTGTAAGTAATTCATGGTATGTTGGATAGCGTGTTTTGGCCAACGTCACCGTGGTTGATATTTAAAGCAACGAATATGACAAAATTTATGACATATGTATTGCTGCCTGACCGTACATTACGATTAATGTGCGCATAGTATACCGTGCTTTTTACCTTTGACGTCCTATGATGTGATTAGCTTGGAGCAGGATTAGGGTTTAAACGGACCGCTGTGCCATGCCTTGCTACTGGTCCGCATCCACATCTATTGACGGAAGCTTTAATGGCCGTAGTCATTGCCTCGACTCTTTTTCGATTTATAGAGCATCGCTGTATTCATCGTAGCTTGCTTGATCTTCGACATATCTCTAAGTTTTTTGCGCCGCCTTAACTCTTGTTTTGCGTTGCTTGCCATTGGCCCGGAGTCACCACTCGTAAACATTCCTTTTGCCTAGTACTTAGTTTGAAAGCGATTTTTCTGTCTCTTCTGACATCAATTTCTCAGTGTGCTCGAGCTCTCATTACTGGGTTTATCTGGTGGGTGTATGTTTATGAAAGATGACTCCCAATCCATGCACGATTAGCAAAGCTTGACGTTTTGCAGCGACCCCATTTTATGAAGATTTTAAGAACAAAATACGGCCAGATATTCAGACTTACACGTTCCGAGTCTATTTCCGCCAGGGATTAGTACATTCAATTGTGTTATGAGTTTGTTTATTCTTCGTGGGTGTTAATAAAAACGCTGTGAACAAATAGCAGCAAATTAGGGTCATAGTTTTATAAATTTTATTGTGTTACCCGCGGCGTTGAAAACCGCGAAATGTGTAGAGTTCTTTAGAGTGGATTTCAATAATCAATATCATGATAATGTAGTTGTAAAAGCCATGCATTATAAAGTGGTGCTTCGAGTAGCATGGTACTCCAAGTAAGTAATACTGTTTCCTCAGACTTATGCAGAGTCCTCATTACACATCCGACATTTCATAGATCAACCTGAGATTTAAGTAAAAAGTGATAGAACAGCTATGATTCGTGATGGGTGCTTCTAGGGAGGATTAATTTACTTCACGAATGGAATTCCTTATTACATAACCCCCATTATCCCTTATGGTTGTGTATGTTACGTTATCATATGCTGCGAGAAATATTACTTGTACACTATGATGACATGTGTTTTTTTATGATTTCACTTTCTAGTAGAAAAAACATACTTTGTCTCTTGCTTAGACCACCACTATATTCAGCAGGAATATATATAATCTACATCCGTAATCAAAACTAGAAAGAGACAAACCGCATTTTATAAAACACGACATTCGGACTCAATGTAACCCCACCAGCAGCTGTTAGTGTCCCTCAGTCGGAATGAACGGGGAGTCATACAGATTTTTCTCCGGTGGCGCATTGATACTCCAAATTCGTACAATGCGGTGTGGCCGAGCGGAACCGGATACCGGCCAGCACAACTCTGATTTGACGTAGCGAACAGGTTGCATCTGGGGGCCTGCCGATAGGCTACAAGCCTCGAAGTGCCGGGTTCGAATCCACCTCACCGCGGTCTGGGCGTTCGCTATGCCTTTTCTCCCTAGTTACATTTGGTGCCCCCTTTGCGAAAGCAATGTGCCAAACCTGGTGAATAGAGCGTTATGAAAGTTCATGCCGGCAGGGGGATTAAGAATAGCTCCTCTGGCGGGTTGATGTGTCTATTTTCGGAGCTGGCTTGAAAGATTACATAGTTCATTTTATTGAGGGACTCAGGGTCTGTTAGGCATTGGATCAAGCTAGGAAGTTTGATCTCCGATGGCCAGATTTATGTAACTTCAGATTACTAGTGGCTAGAGCACCTTGCATAGAGATTCAGGGGCCGCCGAGTTTTTCTCATATACCTGGTCTAATTTTCGATTAGGCTCTTTCACGTTGCAATTTCGTCCCTTTCCTGATTAACATTACATATTAAAAAATAATTCAATCTCTTTAACTTACACTGACTGTACGGTCCACTCTGCCCCACTTCGGCATTTCAGTGCCAGCTAAATCTGCAACCTACCTTAATACAGATTGGGCTTTCATATATTTCATCTGGTACGTAACCTGGCACAACTATACTAAATATTGACATATTGATATAGTTCTATATTATTCTCTCTTCCTATCGTTTTTTGGAGGTCTACGCACTTCTCTTTTTGTAGTTACCTATGTTGTGGATTGCTATAAGTGAGAACAATACATAGCTACTCTGTAGGTTATGGATTTGGCTTCCTAGAAGCGTGTCTTACTTTTATTAGGTATTGTGAAGTTATTAGTAGACATCATTCTATTCTCCTCTGGTGATTGTTACTGTACGGGTCTTCCCCTATTCATTAAGCGGCTTTTGCTTGTTAATTGAGTAGTTAGTAATATAGTCTCTATTTCTTTAGTACATTTGGTCTCGCACCTTACTTTTTATATGTGATCCGCTCCTTTTCGTACAGTAGTCTCACTATCTGTGCTTTGTTGTGGTTTCTTATTTTGATTTCCTATTGACCCCATTAGTTAGGCTTTTTTGTGAGAGGTTTGTCGCGTGAAGTAGATGTGTATCTTTCTCTTTCGTTTTAGGTCCCACTTATTCTTTTCTTCATCATGACTAGGAAGTCGTTTCCCGATGGATTAGTTTTGTGAAGAGTTGGGGGGGCTGTATCAGGTTCTAGGTAGCATGCTCGGTGGTCCTCGTCTTTTAATTTTTCGTGTGCTTAAGTGTATCACCACACCCCCCAGCCTCATGGGTGGGGCAAGCCAAAGACTTAGGCAGGAGGTTGATGCTTCATACGCAAGGGGGAACCACACTAAGCGGTAACCTCCAGCTCAATTGATGGACTGTCATGGCTCCTATGCTACTGTGTTCTTGGCACGTCATAGCTAGACCATCGTGTTAGTAACTGTCCAGCGTTAACACCTATGTGTGTGATGTCATCACGACTTACTTCCAGGAGGTGTAAAACGGGTCGTACTCAATCTCGGTGGTCTTACACAAATTACTTTTCAACCCACATGATGGTGGAAGGGCTCTCAATCCTACTTTACTATAACTTTCCTACTCGATCCCAAGAAACGCAGCATCTGGACATTCTCACCGATTTTATTCTACCCTACTCTTTGCTTTTTTTATAACAATAAAATCTAAAATTCAACAAGGAATAATAAATTTTTTCAAATCTCCGAACCGAAATTTTTTCTCCCTAACCATGGTAAATCACCAATGTCTCCTCAAGCTCCCCTTTTAGATTATATGTTCTGATACCTAATGGACTGTATATTATAATATCATTGACGAGTCACAAAGTGAAATGTACAGGGCGCTATTATTTTCTACGTAAGTATTTGTAGAATATCAGCTGTTTTAATATTTTGATTTACTGTTTTCATTCCACTATACCTTGTCTCAGTGACAACACTCATTGGGTATTTTATTCCTTATAATAATTTAATTTTGAATTGAAACCCAATCCAACATTTATGTCATTTAAGGATCCTAGGATATTACGTCTTTGGTGTGGCATCCTAGTCCATATGCTTTAATCCGGCCTTGTTTGGTGTTATACTCTCCCAGATTGGGCGGGATATTTTCAGGTCGGCGCCTACAAGGCTCATAATCATATTCATGGACTCAGATTCTTTGCACCCTTTTAATTCTAACGAAAGGACACCCCGTAACTTGTAAGAATTGACTTAAACCAAAGACGTGGGCTGAGCACTTCCTCCCCTGATTCAAATTCTAACACATTTCATGCACATGGTTCATGCTACTTTGATGTTTTTCTACTCTGAGAGTGAGAGTATCTCGTAAGCGTCTTATCGACAGGGTCGAAAATGTCATATCCCAACTAGGAGCAGAAAAAAGTAAAGACCAGATCTGAGTGTGCGCTTAGAGGTACCAGGCACGAAGGTCAGATAGTCATCACGGAGATACCCCTCCACAAATGCATCTGGACCCTTGATCCCGATTCCACACCCCAAGTCTGTTCCTATAGTCGGTTAAACCCCGGATGCCCTAACATTGTATACAATACGAAGAGACAGGCAGGGCCTCATAGGTCACCCCATCATCACGCCTGCTAGCACACATCTTTGGTCTGAGAGTGACACAGACGTTGAACCAAACAAAGTGAGATAGGGGCTGCTTAAGATTTATAAAATCTTTGTTTTTTATCTATAAAGCGAGCCTGTGTGGGCTGCCCCTCTCTCGCTCCCCAATTGAAAAGCTGCTTTCCCGGCAAAGATATTATAACACTCCCCTCGTCGGAGGGCCTCCTGGGCTACATTGTGGGACACATAATGGAATATAAGTGAGGGTGTGGGTAGAAAGACACAAAGCAAGAGAAAACAGATAGACATCTTTCTGTGAGGTATGGTTATACTTTAGTGCAAGTGAGGACCAATTAGGAAACTCCTTTGGCAGTGTGAGAAATTTTTCAATGGGTTCACATATAAAAAGTTTTCAGAAAGCTCCTCTCCATTCACTAAAGCATCTTATTTGTGAGAAAGATGATTAAGTGTTCACAAGCTTAATAATTTACGATATAATCTCTGACACCCCCTCTACTCTAGATCTAGCAATATGAGGCTTTTTATGATATACAATTGAATCTCACTTCGCTGGCCCTGATAATATGCAACATATTGGAAATGATTTGAAGCCATTCTAGACAAATTTAAGTTTCAAGTCTCATCTGAATAATCGCGAAGTATTTTTAATTAAGTGGATTAGTTTTCGCTAACGCTTATCGTACTCCCCACACACTGCTTCTATAGATTCACGATTAACTTGTGAGAAATAAATTATTGGATCCTCGCTGTCCAAGTAACATATCGCACTCACTCCCAACAAGACGGTTGTAAAGCATTGTACGAATATTGCAAAAAAATCAGCTGTACTCCACTGAAATTATTCATGTGTTCAACAATTTTAGTCTACACCCTTTACCTTTTACTATTCCGTTTCATGGGATTCCACACTTTTATCGATTAACTTGAAGAAAGCTGATTACATTTAAAGATTCCTTAGGTAATCGCTCTGGAGTACCCTGTCTCTGACTCCATTTATGTCCTATCTCTTTTACGAGTAGGTACCTGGGCATGAGCATTAGTACTCAATACTCAGTGGAATGGTTTTTGCATAGATCTTAATCGGATGATAAGCGGTTTTGGAGGAGAATGCTGCTTTTTCACCGAGTCTACGTTGTATTCATTACATTATCAATGCTAGAATGATATATATTTACATCTCCTCATCACCTCCTGTCTGGCGGATGCGACCTATATTATTTTTTGTTCAAAGGACCAAGTGCTTATTTATTGGGTATTTGACGGTTTCCTTGGAATTGGTTCCCATATAGTTCGGCCGCATCTATTACATAAAAACCTATTTCATTTTTATGCGACATTTCTTCCATTGGAAAACATCATGCATAAAGAATTTTTCCAAAAGCAGTACCTACAAAGTTTCAAGTCTATCTAATAAACGGTTTAGGATGCGCAGAAGTCAGTCTCATCAAGTAATTAAGTTTATACACCCTATTACGCACCTGTTGGATCTCCACCAATAACTTGCAAGGAATAATAATCTGCAGATCTACTCCGTGTATCCCGACGAATGACACTTCTACAATCGGTTAAGGAGATGCTGTGGTTTCAAGATTTCAATAGTCATATCTAATCCATAGCAGGTTTAGGAGAAGTCTGTTGGGCACTCGATTGATTTTTGTGACAGACAGAAACGGCAGAGAACGTGGCCAGAATTGTTACGAATCAATAATCTCCCCATGAAGAGGGGGATGACCATACATGCTGGTATCCTTAACTCTCGGCG
>CAJDSM010019142.1:0-12408 GCA_903981925.1 Ostrea lurida
ACAAAATATGGCGTTCCTTCATTCGCATTTCGGATCTTTTTTTTTTTTCTTTTGAGGCTGAATTAGGATATTACGTCAAAGACCAAACCCTGGCGTATGAAAAAATATTGAAATCTTTAAAAATGAATAAATAATCACTGATAGTGTCGGGCCTTTGGACGATTAAAAGTTCAGTTTTCCAAAGATTGAGTCCGGATCTTTGAAATGTCAGATAACATGCGGTTTTAATAGCTACACATTACATAACTTTATCGATTGTGTCAAGACATTTTTGGACGAAATACTGTAATTGTTTCCTATGTCTAACTCGGTGCAGTATCTACTCTAATCAAATCCAGAAAGGCCTTTTTTGAATGCCAATACTGCTCTAATCATCCAGAGGGCGCTGTTTTGAGTGCAGTTTCTGCAGGCATTGCGTCTGAGCAGCAGAAGTTCAGTAACACATTGATAAAATCAAAGAAATTGTCTGCACTTGCAAGAGATTTTGAGAACTTTGTCATTGTACAGGCACCATTCATTCGTTCAATTCTAGAGCTAAATTCTATAAAACACAAAACTATCTTTGTCTCGCAATGTAAAAGGAATTTTAGTTGCTTGTTGGCTAAAACAAGATACGTTAAGTAACAAATTGTCCCCTTTTTATCCGTGCATTAGTAGTGTAGCAAAATGGTGCCAAAAGATTTTTAAAATCATCTAAATTAGATATTCACCGAAAGGACTTTATGTACCAAGAAGAAAAAAGTTTCTATGGCAATGTACTTCAACACAGGGTCCACATATCTACACTTGAACAGAAGTTTTAGAATCGTGAAACACTGACTGAAATTGAAGCAGATCCATTTGATTTCTATTTTGAAAGTACGATAAGAAATGAATTCTTATAATTTTTTCGCGGTGATGCAGGTTATCACCGAATTTTAGACGGTAAAATCGTAAGTTTTACCGTCTAAAATTCTCGGTGATAACCTGCATATCACCCGGAAAAAAAATATAAGATTATTTCTTATTATTTAATTTTATAGTTACAACAACAAAATACTGTTCATTAGACTTTACTTGTTCAGGTACGTGATCGAAAAATCACCTCAATTCTTAAAAGGTGTTTTAACCAATGAGAATCGGCGCTAGGTGATCACGTGAAATAAATTAAATCATATGTAATTCCAAGTCTTATTACGTGGTTTGGTATTTAAAAAAAAAAGGAATGATGAATTCAGTTGGAATTTGCTTATGTATGGAGTTAAGACCATGGTATTTATGTCGTAAGTGAAACAAATACTTAATATATGATATGTTTATGCAGGAGGCAAATAGCTTAAGACTTTACCAAAGTGCAATTGGTATGATGATGTTAATGATGGGTTTAAACCACCGCTAGATTTAATGAAACCAATACCACAGATATGTATATACATGTACAACACATTGACAAATATCGTTATCTTCACACAAACTTGAAGTCGAGCCTGTTCAGTATTAATGAAAGAACATGATTTACAGTCAAGGACAGATCGAAATAACAGAAGAAGGACATCATTTCTACTGAACCAGTTTACAGTGATCTTATACAGAAACATTATTTTCAGGCAAAACAAACAAAACAGTGAAAACACCCACTTTCAAACTTATATTGAATCAAATGAAAAACGCCAAAGATCTGAGTGAACGTGTACAAGAACGGAAATGTATACAAGATTTTAGAAATTACCCTCCACTATACAACCTAACGTTTATATAAAGATGCGTATCATGTTTCCTTATATTTACTGAACCATTCTGTTTATGTNGACCCTCCACTATACAACCTATCGTTTATATAAAGATGCGTATCAAGTTACCTTATATTTACTGAACCATTCTGTTTATGTCAACACTATAAGAACTGTATGGTTCTTGTTAATAAACAGCGCAATACACAATGTACGAGAGATAAAAAATGACCACAATTAATTATCATGTCCAGTATTTTTACTTACCCCATCGGTCAGGGATATCTCTCGAGTAAAATGTAAGACTGGGGTTGATGGTGAACAGCATTTTGATCGAACAGACTCACGTTACAAATGAATTGGTAGCCCCTGTGTTTACATGTACGGTGAAGTCCTGAGGGACAGGCTGGAGCTTCTACTATAGATCAATACACTCTTCTAAAGAGGACGGGAGAGTTTATTTATGGTAAGAGTTATGAATTGGGTGGTAATCTGTTATGTCAACAGTGAATAAGTTTAAATTCCTCAAAAATAGAAAAACGCTCCAACGACAATCAAATGATATAGTTCAATGAGTAACAGAGAATTGGTGACGTAAACACGGGCATATTACTGGGCCATTGACGAGTTATTCAATATATTTCACTTTCAATAATTACTGGCAACCCGTAAAAAAAGATTGTATTATACCCGATGCCATTCTAAATCAATTAACTTTCCACCAAATTTTGTGCACGCGCTGATTCCAAACCACACAATGGCGGGACAGAAACTTGCCGATCGTACACGTAATCGGCCGGAAAATATCTATTACCGATATCTTAACAAATTCACTTAAACATAAGTAAATCGTATTCAGGCCAAAAACATCGGATTTTGACATCAATTTACATTCCAAAAACGGATTACAGTTGGGTGTTCCTCAATGAAATAGCGTTCCTTCCCATATTCAAATATAGTAACATTTCAATGATATCATTACACAACTTTTCAATTACAACCCTGAGGGTTTGTAGTCAAAGAATTCCACAAAATATTTGGACTGGAATCTTAAAGACTTGGGTCAACATCCGCATGGAGTTGCTGGGGCGACACCGGAAGTTATTCCCGATCTATATCTGCCCTTGCATTCAATGGTGGCGACTGTGTGCTGGTCATAAGAAAAAAAAAATTGGCGGATTATTTCGATGCAGAATGTCTATTTAAGGCATTATAAGTAATGGTTGTTTCTATCAGTTGTAAAGGTAAATAACATCAATGAGGCGCGGATACGTGAATATTACAATGGCGAAGTCTACCGAGGGATGTAATAAAGCCACTTATTGCACATTAATTCTATGGCCATGATTTATTAAGTAGTAACGGCCTAATAATGGACAGTGCCACGTGTAAAGTGTCACACGACCAGCAGTGTTGTTATGTACAAGTATATACCGTTAATGGTCTAGGGTCATTAGTGTTCTGCTACAATTAGCCTTCGATTTCCTGCACGCTCTGGAAGGCCTGTCCGGCATTATATGAACATTTTCTCAGATAACAACCAACAAAACATTTTTTAAGGCGTTGGTAACAAAAAAACAACCAAAATAACGTCATGTTTACACAGGTTCTAGAGAAAAGAATCGATGTTCCTTCAAAGAAAATGTTGCACTTTCTACAAGAAACGTCCAAGTTTACACAAAGGACCCCAGCATGTTAAAATATCTTGGAAGGCCTTGCACAGGGCGTTACTTGCACGGACCAGAAACACTTGTTTTCACTCCTTACACTCTATTTGCTCAGCGAACACAAACCCATTAACCCATTAGGACCAAATTCGAAGATTACATTAAATCATATTTGAGAGCAATATAAAGGAAACAATGTCTGAGTCAATATTGGAGCGCTAGAAAACACAATGGCGGACCCTTTCTTGCATTCTGCTCCAAGTACACCTCGAATGGGCGGGTGTGCCACAAACGTGTGCTTCCCAAGGTTGAAGTGCAAAATTTCCACATTAATAATGAGACAGGAGAACATTATTAATGTAAATTTTGATACCGTCATTTATAATATTCTGTTCTTGTTCGCTTGTCAAAAAATAGTTTCGCGGGATTCTTCTTGGCGTATCAGGTGTCTGCCACCTAAAAGTGCATCCTTCTCGTCTGCGTATCTCTGATATCATCAAGAAATATTAAAGTCTCAATGAAGATTTCTTTTGGGTCTTTTTTGAAGATTACGCATTCAAAAATTAATTACCTTCTCGTCTTGTGTCGTCTTACGTGAAATTTGACGACTTTTAAAAAGGTTTCCGTATTATTAGAATTACGCAAAACGTATACGCATTTGACATCGTGTGTGTTGGTAATGGACAACAAATGATCCCGTTGTCTTTAACAAATACCAGGGTCTCGATATTCTGATTTATTGGCAATGTAATCCATCATTTCATTATCCAAGGAATTTTGTTTCAGAAAGTATTTTTACTACCTCGTGCATTTTCCTTTTTATTATGGAGCGAGATAAAGCCGTTTTTATCCGTTTTGGAAACTATCGTTCAAAAGCCTGGATTTTAAGTCCTTCGACGAGGGGATTCATATCATCTAACCTAATTGTTGTANCTTATCCGTTTTGGGACTATCGTTCACAAGCCTGGATTTTAAGTCCTTCGACGACGGGATTCATATCATCTAACCTAATTGTTGTATTCTATCATAAGATAGATATGATAGATGTAGGACAAGTCATTAATAGCTTGATAACGATACAACAACGACCGATCGACTTTGCGGTTTGTCGCAGTGATTGGTTTGTGTTTGTTATCAATGTCACCCCTCTGTTGCTTTTTTGATCAATGATTCAAATTGTAGGTTTTTTGACAAATTTCTCTCGGTTTGTATACTTTCCTGATAACGTGCAACAAAACAGCGTTTGCAGATCGTGAGTGAAAAATAACCGACACCAGCCATTCCTCAGTATAGTATATCATTAACATGCTCATATGATCCAGGGTTTGAAACAAATACGTGCAGGTGTGGGGCGAATAGCTGATTCTTTTCTTATATTTTTTTATTTAACAAAACTGAAAAACGTGTTTTATAAACTTCTGAAATTGACAGTTTACCTGGTATTGATTCCAGAAATATGTATCGAGTTTGAGAGTCGAACACCTGGTCTGCACTAGAGGCTATCATTAAATCACTTCCACCCAGATAATTCAAAACACCCAACTTCCAGTCTAGAGTCAGTGAAGATAATTCTTCATGAAAGTTGCATAATTTTTAGGGTTTTTTTTAAATAAAGTGCAAGGATTCGTCACGAAACTTTATGATCTGAAAAGTTATACCCTTATCGTCGAAACAAGTTTCATAAATATTTTAGGATAAGCTTTGCCTCTCTTTTTTACATCCTTAAATATAAAACCTGATGATCACCTTTGAATTGTGCGTGTTATATAGCTTCAGCGATACCTTATATGTTTGTGGGAGTGCAAGTTTGCGTGCAAGTCAAAAAAATATAAGCTGTTTCGTTAATTCAATTACCCCTTCACCATAGAGAGGCCAAAAAATTAAAATCTTTGGAATAAACAGTCTCAATATTATCTACAAAACTGGCGACGCGAGGTCGAGCCTGTAAATTGAGTGTAATTATTCCACAAAGAACAGTCTAAATTTCTCGGCTCGTTTTGTGTGGGGTTAGAAAGTCCTCAAGCTTCGAACCATACTAGTGCTGCACACGTAATACAAGCATTCCAAAAGGTGTTTCAGTTTTGTACCATAATAAATATCAAACAAGTCCTTTGTTGAAAATTTGTCACAATAGAAAATTTAATACATAATTGACCTTCTAAAGAATTAAATCCATATTTTTGAAAAGGAATGGGCACACGATCGACAGTAATTATAAATCCTTTGTATTATAACTGGATTAAAGACATATTTTCGGAAAGAATGTCATATATGTGAACTAATCTACTCTACTGGAATTAACTTATTTTCTCATCTTCTTCCCGGCTTTTGGCGTTATTCGACTCGAATTCTACATTTTCACACCTCAATTCGCAAATCGCATAAACGAATTAAAACATAATTACTTTCTTCTGTAATCAATTACAGTTTAAGGAAATTGACAGATAGGTCTGGCCGAGGTTCAGGTGAAACAAACAAATTATTTAGAGGGAAGACTCCGCAATTATTTTCCATTAATGTAAATGAAATAAACAACGAACTGTAATTAACAATTCACAGCAGGAAGTACAAAGAAATGAATCCACCAATTAGAATAAAACGAAATACCTTGTAAGTCATAAAAATAAATTAAGCTTCGATAAAAAAGATCTTATTCACTTGAGTCAGTCTATAGCATTGAAATACATGCATTATTTTATAACCAATGAAAATATATGCCCCTCGTATTCATCCACAGGTTACATGTCTGATTTATTACCCATTTGTAATATTTGATCATGATAGATTCCAATCACTTCAAAGTAGAAAAAAAAATGAATTTCTATTCCCCGCCCCTTCAGTGATCGGATAAGCTGTTATTGCGTTCAAAATCAGTTGTTTCTACAAAAACTTAACCAGTTCCTGGAGGGGGGACAAATAATGGCGAATCCGACACACGAAACTATACTATCATAAGTCAAAATATCTATCACGATAACAATCTTTAGCCGTTCATCGATACCGATGAATGACAGTTCGACACTTGGACTAGAAAATTATCATATTTCGACGAGAAAGGTTTCGTCAGAACTAACGATTTCCTTGTACCTTTTCCCCCCGAAAAACCTAGACACATTTTCAGTTTACAATCTTGAAATGAAACTCTACACCTTTTATAATGTGTTTTCTGAAATATGAGTTTGCAGAGAATACACTATGATTTAAACCTCCATTTAATTATTTCAATAATTTCTAATTTACAGAATGAATTCTAATTGTTATTTTTAAAAGGACGGGAAAAGATTAAGATAGCGGAAAATATTCCATACAGTTTTTGCTGTCAGACGTTCCAAATAAAGTTACTAAATGACCATGTATGAATATATTTTCCTTGTAAGAGTTATATTCAACAAGGAAATAAGAAGTTTAAGATATATGTTTTATATGTAGTTTAAGACGTACTTTTATATATATGTTTTATATATACATGTGCTTTGAAAATTTCTCACTGAATAGCTATTCCATAAAACTTATCCAAAAAACGCAAATTAGAATTCTCGTTCAGTACAGAATATAACACGGCTTTGGGGGCATAACAACACATTGTAATTTTCCTTTATAACAAGATCGATATTTTGCAGAAAACACCGATAAAAACCCTCCATAACGCACAGAAATACTGACCCACTCCAAATAAGTCCGACATGACACCATGCCAGTCCGTCAACGGTTTCTTCCCGCCTCGAAAGTCCGGACATAATTCCATTTTTTTTACAAACTGGAAGCTACCACCGCTTAAACAGCATTAGTAACACGTTAAAATCCATGTGTCAATTTAGAAAGAAAGGTGATGTCAACACTCGCACACAGGTAAAATCTATATAGACCGACTGAACAGCGTCCCACCGAGTAAGACGGATCACGTGACTGCAGGTAGAGAGAGAAAAAATTAACATATTGACATAGCATTGTGACGGAGGAGTGCATCCACAATGCAGCAATAAGTCGCGGATAATGGAGTTTGTTAAATAGCTGCTTACAGCGATTTCACGCCATTTCTGTTGAATGCATACAATGTAGGTGAAAGTATTTTAAATTCAGCCTATAAAATTTGGCGCGCAGTGCCTTGTCAACTATGGTTTCTCTTGGACTGACATGTCTTCTCTGCAGGTACCATTGGTGTATTGATAACATTTGAGTATATTATCTGTAAGGTTTTCTTGTAAAATGTATGCCAAAGTTCGAGATTGCCTAATTGATTATCGGTTATTATAAGCGGTGGAAATGACCTTTCAAACAGACCTTCTCAAATCTCGCCAAAGCATTCCGCTCTGGTAATGGGGTATATACATTTAGTACACAGAAATCGGAAACAAATAGAGAACATTAAATATTGATTGTAATGGTGAGAAATGCCGAGTTAACAATGAAATACCACTGAGAGAAATGAATTTTTTATGTCTGACCGCAGTGAACCAAGCAGTAGTACCCGGTCACCCGCGGGGGGACCATTGGCGGGGGTACCCGGTCACCCGCGGGGGAACCATTGGCGGGGGTACCCGGTCATCCGCGGGGGGACCATTGCCAGGGATACCCGGTCATCCGCGGGGGGACCATTGCCAGGAATACTTTCAACTGTAACTTTACGAAACTCTTACCAAATATATAGAATGGTAAATATTATGCTGCTGCCATTTCAAGCTCTCTCAAATTTGAGAATTGACCAATGTCAGATTGAATTGCTGGATACTGGTATTCAAAATGTAAAATTAGTAACTTTCAAATACTGCTCAATATCTTAATCCAAGGTATAGAACAATTCACACACAATGGACGACAGAAAACTTGCCCATTTTAGTCCTTTACGATGAACAACACAAAATCTGCCTATGTAGTAGTCAACAGAAAAACTGCCTATATTAGTCCTTTAGATTGGGTAACAGAAAAACTGCCTAGGATAGTCCTTTAGGTGGCACAGAAACTGCCATATTAATCCTTAAGGATGGACAACAGAAAAACTACCTAGGATAGTCCTTTAGGGTGGCAACAGAAAAACTGGCCTATGGTCAGTCCTTTAGATTGGTCCTGTAGGTTAGACAACAGGAAAAACTACCTGTACTACTCCTTTAGGATAGACAACAGAAAAACTGCCAACATTACTCCTTAAAGATAGACAACAGAAATTCTGCCTATGGTAGTCCTTAAAGGGGGACAACATAAAAACTACCAATATTATTCCTTATGGATTGACAACATAAAAACAACCAATATTATTCCTTATGGAAAACTACCAATATCATTCCTTTAGGATGAAGAGCAGACAATCTGTCGATAACAGTCCTTTTCACCAGCAGACAGCAAGCAGAGCACGTGAGCTCTTTCCTCGTTGAGTGACAATAGCACTGATACAAATGTGTTTAAGGGGAAAACAATGACATTTAAAAAAGAACCGAATCATCAAAAGCTACTCGATACATAAAGAGTGAAGATGCAAAACGCATGTTCGCCGGATGTGACATCAACAAACAGACTTACCGAGAACGCTAACACAGAGATCAGCATTCCACTTTTACACTATCAGAGTTTAGGACTGTACCAAACGAAACCACTCCGTGTAGAGTCCCCGTGGACACTGACAACGACATACACCCAATTACCTTCTACAGAGGGACAAATCTGTAGGTTTGTTATATAATGATGTCTTCCACGAAGAATAAAAAAAAGCTTGTTTTTCAGATGTATGGGACTTGAACGAATAGAATGATTTGACAGAAACTGGGGATTCAAAGAAAGAAACTTACACCCAGATAACCCCTGACACGACGAAGCTGACGGTTGATTTGTGTTGCGTTGGGAAGGCGATGTAACACCTCGATAGGAGCTGGCTTGTTTGGCAATGCGATTAGGGTAAAAAGAAACAATGAAAAAGAAATACGTAGCGAAGAGATTGTTTCTGTTCAAAGTGTATGCGTGACTTCTCAGATAATATCGGGATTATGGAACCAAAAGACGGGAAAGTGTCGTATATTTGAACCTCCACAAGTTTTATCATCAGATAGATCACTAAAGATCTTTGCGCAAATACATTGAAATAACTTAGTAGATTTGGAAGATGACCAAGAGCTGGACAGCTGTATCTATTCAGCTAGGCACGACACTATTCAGTTTTCAAAGTGAGAAGAATACAAGTAATGTGAAGGGTGCATGCCATACCCAACACTTCTCGGATTCACAGAGACGCTTGTAATGGCCTTCGATTTTTTTTTTTTTTACAGAGGTTTGCAAGTGCTCCGAAAAAGAAAGGGGAAAACACGTAAAATAATTTATCCATCACATATAAAAGCTTTTTTTATCAAAGACATTCACCGGTGAATTTTATTTAATGTTTTGCTTTCAGTGACGAAGTTCACGCAGACGACATGTTCCAGATAATTTATTCCGAAAGAAATCGCTTTCCGGATGGATCAGAAAACCATTAATTGTTCGCATAAGAGTTTCTCCTTGATGTCATACAAAAGCATCAAGAGCGAAGTAAATGGAGAATGAAGCTATAAAATGAGATATGAATGGGGAAAAAACGTCAAGGCAAAATGAATTTAGATGACATTGGGATTTGAAACGCATCAATGTTCTCTGTTGCCATCTCCGCCCCAATTTTTTATTACAGAGGATAATCCACTCCTGAATTCTTGTGATAATAATGTTTCAAATTATTTATTTTTAAAGAAATATATTCGGTAATATAAGGCGTAATGGCGAATTTGAGAAGATGTTTAATAACGTGGATTTGACAAAGCAAGTGTTATGAAGAAAGACGAACAAGAACTGTTTCAAGATTCATAAAAGACACCTTGAAAATCAGGCTACATAATGTTAATTGCTTCACCGTAAAGAAGGGGGAAAATTGTGTCTGAAGCAAAATGACAATATCTTCACGCAAGCGAGTATCAGTAAGACTTAGTATTAATGCTAATTAATAAAGTGTTCCGGAAACTTACTTGCATATCATTCCTATTAATCATGACCGTCTGGACAACCATTGAGCAGTGTTAGCGATGACTTTCAATAAAAGTCACGTAATCCCCACAAAACCATTGACGAAATCGCTTCCATTCCACTGATAAGTAACGAGTCGCGGTTCCAAGGAATGTGCTTATTCTGACCAAACCGAATTCACCACCACATAAAGGGGAGCTAATCTAGCAAAATAAAGGTTGAATGGGAAAACCCCCAAAATGACTCCTGAATGAACTTTAACGATTGAAGACGTCAATATACTCTGATAGGTTATTTACTACTTATCTACACATGGACATAGGACCGTGTTCCTACCTTTCAGCTCCCGATAGCAGTCGTCCCACCCCCTGAAAACAATGGTCCGCCACTTAAATGACTAAATCCTCGACAGATCTAGTTTTTGGATATCCGATATTGATTGTGCATAATCTCTCTTAATTTGTTATTCTTTGCCCAAAAAAAGCAAAATACATTTGTGGGGCCCAAAATGTTCGCTAGTATCTGGTTTTAAAAATCACAAACAACTAAGTCCTGTCCATTCCAGGTTAGCTATTTCGTCGTTTAAAAGCCATTTTATTTTAGTGAAATGGTGCGATGGTTGGTTTTTGGTCGTGGCTATATACCGATTAGCGATCATGAATGAAAGTTTGTGAATCATACCCTTAAAAATTCCTCACAGTAAATACAATCTACAAAGAACAAAGACAATGGCGGTTGTTCTCGGGTTTCCGGCCATATAGAGGAGTTATGGGGGAACTAATTATGTAGCTCTTTATTAAAATCTATAATGCATAAAATAAATATTTGGAGTCCTCTCAAATAACATGGTTTTCGCGGGCTACGTTTCAAAGATGGAAGATTTAAAGAAATTTGAACTTCACTGGATAAAACTTGTGATAAAAATCACACTAGAAAGATTTTATAGTGGTCATCAAAAACTCCAATAAAATGTCAACACTTCGGGTGGTCTCAATCACACTCATTGTTCACAGCTTAAATTTTAAAATCACATAAAAGTCCACAAAAGTGAAACAAATTAACGAACAAGCCAAACATTCGTTCAGAAACGAACGGGAACAGCAGGTAAAAAGATAAACACGTGTTCATATAAGGCCCTTCCTATCGAGATTCCTTTGATGGCGATTTTAGACACGACTTGCGTTCAGAAAGGTATTCATCACTCTTATTATGTCCCTCCCCCGCCTTTCTAAAGTTTAGAACCTGGAAGCAAAGCCACAAATCCGATCGAAGGAATTGTAATTTAAAGTATTTCCTCCTCAAAATAAAACAAACACAAAACAAAACAAAAAGCAAACAAACAAACAAAACACAAAACAAGCAAAACAGACTTGAGATTAAAGCTGTGTTACATTTGAATTCTTTTATGCCCTATAAACTGTGATTTCGAACTTTGAAAAATAGATGTCGTATATTAATTAAACTTTTCTGCACTGTAAGGGGCAAATTATTGAAATTTTGATTTTCATAATACTTTTAGCAATTTAGAAAAGATCATAAGACTTGTATCCGATCTACGGTACAGTCAACACGCGGTTAAGCGCAATTAAATGGGATTTTCCCTCTCGCGAGTTTTCCTAGTGGGGGTATACTAGATATATATAGTGGAGATAGTGTCATTTAATAAAACGTGATCTATGGAATCATACAAGATTACTGACAATAAAACAAATTAAATTCTCACTCGGTACAACAACAGAACAAAAACCCAAGAGTCGTGAAAATTCCACACGAAATTCCACAAGTACTTAGTGCAATATATACACATGCACTCAAACTTCTTAGTAAGATCTTCACTAGCGATTACTTGAAAGAACGCCAGAAAAAGTTTTTATTTTCTTATTTCAAATTTCTTGCCCCTAAATGCCACGTACAAATTTTGAATTCGCCAGTTCTTAGTACCAATCAAATATCCCTACAACACCAAGAGCCCAAGAAGTGACATAAACCAGTAACTTCCTTTCAATCATGCCCAGACTTTCTTATAAACAGACGACATGTAACACAGAATCTGTCGT
>CAJDSM010019146.1:2631-20030 GCA_903981925.1 Ostrea lurida
CCTCGCAAGCCGTTGCATTTTTACGCAGCATCTCGTGCCAATATTCACCAATTTTTAAAGTTCTAATACCAGGGTAATCTTTAATAAGTATTTTCAATCTAATAAGTAAAAGCCTGCAGAAAACTTGAAGCCGAAATATTGTATCTCTTGGTTTTTGTAAAAAGGTATCCTTGTACATATCAATCTACAATTATTTTTGATATTCAGCAATTTTGCGCCTAAAAAGCAAGGATAAAATTACTGCATTCCCGAAAGCTCAGTTTTGTTACGGTACTTACATGTGCGATAAAAATAAACAAAAGGTTTAAGTGAATATGTCATCTATTATCATGATCAAACAATATTTTTAATTAAAATTCCTTGTGTTATGTGTTCGTATAGATCTCTATTCACGTATTATTGTGTGGCGCTGGTGCTAATTTCTTGCGAACGGACCAATCCCCTGTTAGACAAGGTGCTTGATCTACCGACCAGACAAGAGAATTCAATTGTGGCGGCTTCATGCTGTATACGCTCATCCACGCAGGTGTAAGAACGATGAACTCATTTAGTTGAAGTTTGACCATGATCCAGCGGGTTTTCCCGAGTTACTGTAGTTACCAACCAACAGTTAATATTTTTTAAAGTAACCAAAATTTAAAAAATAAAGAAATAAAAACAACCCCACCCCACGAAAAAAACCCAAACAAACGAACAACAACAAAACCACCGCTTTGACGTCAATGATAAAAGTACTATACATAATTAAAACATGAAAAAAACATTAAAAGCATGATTCATTTTCATATCAACCAATAACCTAGCTTAAATTCTGACAGACCAACAGATGAGAATTAAATTAACTTATACAAAGGTCGATATATATAATCAATATTTGAATTGATTCACAGAAAAACACGACACATAGGACGAACAGCTGATGCTGTAAATTATCACCCTCTTAAAAAAAAACAGAAACCGTGTTACCTGCCGTAAAGTATCAAGATCAAATATATACATGTAAATAAAACATTTCGGAATTAGCAACAAACTAAAGTTTGGAGATGGTTAATATTGATATAGAATACGCGTATCAATTTTTGAACTTTTCGTTTTAAAAAATGCATCCATGATACAGAGTTTTTATAATGCTTGTTATAATACTTCGAGATCATAAATTTGACTAGCGTTATAATATTTGATCTGAATAAACGTTATTACTATTTTAAAATATAACTAATATATACTGAAATACACGTTCGTCATAGCTGATATAGAAATACACTGTTTTTCTTTTGAAATTTGATTTATGTATTCTTTCGTTAACACTATAGCATCCACATTCATACACTGCATGTGTAGACTAAAATTATGGAGGAATACCTGTATCATTTAATTTTATTCACGGATCACCTAGCGCCGATTCTTATTGGTTAAAACACCTTTTAAGAATTGAAGTTGGATTGTTGAACAAACAACTAATGTTATAATGAACATTATTTTGTTGTTGTTAATATAAAATTAAATGAGTAAAGAAATAAATCTTATATTTTTTCGGGTGATATGCAGGTTGCCACCCGAGATTTTAGACGTAAAACTTTTCATCAATGCGCTTCGCGCATTTGATGAGTTTTTACCGTCTATAATTCGGTGATATAATAAATGAATCTTATATTTTTCGGGATGCAGGTTATCACCGAATTTTTTAGACGGTTTAACTCATGCAATGCGCGAAGCGCATTGATGAAAAAAGTTTTTTTTTTTTTTTTTTAAACGGCTCAAAAAAAATTTCCTTTTTTTTCGGGTAATTAAAAAACCTGCATATCACCTGAAAAAATATATAAGATTTTTTTTTTTTATGATTTCTTAGATTTAATTTATATTACAGGCAAACAAAAAGTGTAACTGTTCCTTAAACTTACTTGTTGTTCACGTACGGTGATCGAAAAATCACCTCAACTTTCTTAAAAGGTGTTTAACCAATGAGAATCGGGCGCTAGGTGATCACGTTGAAATAAAATTAAATGATACCTGAAATTCACCCGAAAAAAGAATTATAAGATCATTTCTTTATATCAACGTGCCGCTTTGATAGCATAACGTTTTCTGTAAATCTAGGAATCTTACAGGGAAATCATTTATGATTTTGCTATTTTTATAACTAACCTTCAAACATTTTTCTTTCTTGCAAGTCAAGCATGCGGTTCACTTATTTTTCAACATGCTGGTGCAGTTCCTTAGTCGGCCTGCCCCTGGAGATGGGTCCACGGCTCCGCGAGGGTGATGCTAGTGTATGGGTCGTGGAGTTCTAGCTGGGTACGATCTATTCATTGGTCAAAATTAAATTGGTACTTGTTTTTTCGTGGATTTTTTGTTTTGTTTTGTTTTTGTTGAATGTTTCGATTTGTTATAAATACGAAGGGAATGAAGAATATTTACATGATTGATTAGGGAGACATCTCATCTGAATTGTATCGATGCAAAATTTCAAACAAGAGTTTTATGAAGTCGACAGAAAATAAATTACGCTATTACAAAAATAGATGCTTGCATGTTCACACAGAATTCACCAAACTCTTTATTACAAAACCAAACCTTAATGATATATTTATGGGAAAACCCAACTGAAATTCATAAGTAATGATTTTTCAATGAAGTGCAGGATTGTGCACCTATAACCCTGTTTTTGTAGTTCTGTATTATGTTGCAGGGTCCTTGGGAACTTCGGGTGTGACATGGAGGGCGTACCTCGTGGGCCTCAGGGGAGTCTTATCGTCTCCTCCTGGCAGACCCATCTGGCCAAACATTCAATGCTGGTACTCTCTTTTTAACAAATTGCTAGTCTTTGTACTCTATTCTTTAACTGTTAGTCATTGTCTAATGATATTGGCACCAGAAAATTGTAATTCTTACTCATTTCTTAACACGAAAACAGAGGAAATCAGCAGCATGCCGATATTTTTGCTCTTCTTCGGAAATTATATGACAGATGTTGAATGATTTATGATATTATGATATGTGTGCATTTTTTGGTTTTGTAGAATTATTCTGAAATGGAATTCGCGTTATAAAATTGGTGCTGTTATTGATAATAGGTAGAAGACTTCCTGGATGTTTGCATATCTTTATTCCACTATTTTCTTTAATATTCAATATATACTTTGAAGAAAAAAACCCACATAAATGAAAAATAAACTTTCTTCATTCGTTTTCCTCCAAAGTAATTTCTCACTAACAACCACCAATTCAAAGAGAAGACCAATGCAATTCCCACATGATATACAATAGATAAGCAAACGAGGAATAGGAGATTACAGTATATAAACCCCAAAAATAACTAATTATCGAATATTTATCACATATGCTAGAATAATGGGCATCAATGGAGTTACAACTTGTGCCCAGGGACTGTCTTTGAGGCACTAGGAAGGACGATAGCCCTGCCCCCAACCGTATCTTTCAGAATAAACTTACGTGCAGAACGTCATCGTTGGGGTCCTATTTTTTAAAATCAGCTTTATACAGACCTAGCGGGTGGGGTATCCAAGATCACAGGCACAGGACCTCTTGAAAACTGAACAACAAATTAGCATGTTAATGCTTCGTTTCTATTTTTATAATTCTTGAGATTGTAAAATTGCTCTTCTACAACTGGAGACACGATGCACTTCCCTACTCACTCTCCGAAAAGAAGTTATATTACGCATGTTTTTCAATAGGACAAGCTAGACCTGAGGGGTACATGGTTCATACTTGATGAGGTGAAAACATAAATCAATTAGCTTATAGTTAATATTGATTTACAAAATTCTCGCGGTGATATTTTTATATGTTAAACCTTCAAAGGGAGGTCATTGGCAAAGGTACAGTATGAGTATTATACGTAGAATAAACTTATACTCAAAATTATTATGCAAAATGTGTTTCACGGCGGAAACTTTCAAAGTGCCCCCTGCCATTAAAATTATGGCTCGGGTCAGGATTGTACAGTATCTATTGAATATAAATACATAACTTACCCGGATATTAGTTAAATTGTTAGAAGTGATAACAGCGCGATATTAGCATTCCACTCGTGACTTGGGCTCCCTAGTTTAGAGGAACTGTTTGCCTCGTTAGGAGCCACTTTAGGATTAGCCCAGAGCCTTAATCGACATTAATAGAGTGAAATATGAAAAGTATAAATTCACTTAATACAGGAGTGATAGTGATTAACGAGTAATCGTTTTAAACGCCCTCCAAATTTCCATCATTGAACTTCAAAAAGACCCATTGAATTGGCGACAGTAACATATCGTGGATACATTTCAGATGCGTTGGCTTGGCATCCTTTGGTGCTAAGTATGAGAAATAGATACTTTCGCTCCATGTTAATGTATATCTTGCGTTGAAAGTAAGAGCAGTTATGTATCAGATTATGTTGGTTTTCATCTTGTATAACAAAAGGTGTCGGGGTTGAGGAGCAAATTTGCGAAAGAGAAAGAGAGAGAGAGAGAGAGAGAGAGAGAGAGAGAGAGAGAGAGAGAGAGAGAGGGAGAGAGAGAGAGAGAGAGAGAGAGAGAGAGAGAGAGAAGAGAGAGAGAGGCTTTTTTTATACTCACATATTTCATTGTTTTAAGAAAGTGTTGCCACGTTGGTCTCGTGTTAATTTCCTTATAGTGTGCCATGAAAAAATCGATAAAAATATAGTATTCAAATAATCAATAAAAACCAATGAAACTATGTCTTGATTCAAACATTTTAAATATAACTTTAAAAGGCTGTATTAATGGATAATTAGCCCAAATAATTTGAGTTTGAATCAAGCAACAAGGCGATTTATAAATCGATTTTAGCACCCTTAAAATACAGGGCTATCCCGAATTTCATTGTGAAAAAAACTGGCCTCCGTAAAAACAATAAATGAGCACGGAATATGTTCTTGAGTTTTCCGTGTATATTCATAATTTGATTGGAAATGCCGTGGATATACCGCGATATTAAATTGGTTAGTCCAAATGCATTATTCTTGTTCATGAAAATAATAGCATATTTACATGAAACTATAAACCAGGTTATACTGAGGAAATGAAAGTACGGAGAACATGAAATAATTGAGGGACAATACGCGATGAGATGTTTCATTCTGCGTCTCATCATTAACATCTCATTAACTACTACACCATCGTTGCCTCTCTGCTGTGTTGCGCCGAAGAGCACCAAGCAGTTATTGTTTCTGGCAAATGTACCAAATTAACACCATTCTTCCTCCTATCTCTCCTAAAACGATACATTATCGTGTTCCTACCGGATGGCTTAATAGACCACTGGTGATGTTTCTTATAGTTTCATGTAAATATGCTATATTTTTCTGATGAACAAAATAAATGCATTTGGACTAACAATTTATATTCCGGTTATACCACGCGCCAAAATTTTCCGCATCAAGAACCCTTCACATTGACATAATCTATAGCGTGAAAACCCATCACTACAAAGAATCAATATTTCACTGCTCTTAGCATATTATATTTTATTTACGGCCAAAGACAGTCCGTTTGTGGATTACGACTATCTCTCTAGAAAACAATTAAACAGATCGAAATTTCCCAACCCGATAATTCCTGATATATGGGAGTTTTATGGCCAAAAAAATCGTGATTATTAATCGCTTGTTCTTGATCAAACCAAAATTATTTGTCGCTAATTATCATTTAATACAGGTCCTGTACTTAAACGATTATCCTTTTAATAAATGTCCTGGAGAGTCAAAGAACATAGAAAGTCTATTTTCATTTTACGGAGTTATACCTCATAGCTATTATTATCCCCTTGTATTAGTAGTACACATCATATTTATCGATTTTGACTCTCGAGGACTACCAACACATTCCCTTTATAAGCCAGAAACAATAGTGAATCGCACTTCGAGAAGGCGTTCTTATTACATGACGGCCTTGTACTGTAGAAAAACATAGTTACACTATATGATGTTCTTGAGAATATAATTAATAAATAAAAGAAATCTCTCCACACCATCTCTATACTCAATCATCTCTTCGTCTCCCTCTCTCTCCTCTCCTCTTCATTCTCTCCCGTTCTGACATCTCTCTCTCCTGCTCACGTCTCCTGCTCTCCTCCATACACCTCACTTGCTTACTACTAATACTTCTCTCTCGTACTACTGTTCTCAAACACTAATTATTTTTGTTGCTCATCTTCCATATCCCCCGAGCGACTTCATTTGTCGTGACTAAACATGCAAGATTGACAAAATAACTTATCTTAGAAGAAAGATTATACTGATATATATCTGAGGAACAATGTTACACTGGCAACTTTATCTTTTCTATCCCCTCAAATATGGACAAACACTTATTGAGAGCATGAAGCGTCATTAAATATCCTATTTCTCACATTCCTTTTAGAACGAGCGCAGCGTTTGCATGCCATAGAGCACGATCGTCATTGCTGTAAAGTAGTTATTCCACGGACTCTCAAGTGCTCGTCCGAAATACCAAGATGATCTCCTTTCTTGAAGTTCAATATGGAAATTTTGGATATGCAGTTACAAAGCAATACTCCAGTATAACTCACATGATTCTATCTCTCCCTTATATTATTGATGATAGTCCCTAATATTCCTAGTAAATATTCACACATATCTCTGTAAAGTGTCTCGTACTCCAATTATAATGCAGGCTAACTGCGTGTTTCGAGATCCTAGAAGTATAGGATATCCTGCAAACCTGCGAGAGCCATGATCATCAAGCACTTCGGTATCAACTTGAGGAGAAGATCCTCTTTAGAATCCGAAGACGAAACTGTTGTGTGCGCGCTATAAAAATATGATCAAATTAGTTCGCGCCTATGATAATACGACATCTAACACCCACTATTTTGATCTGTCCACCATATACCTCCGCGCGTTGACCGTTACAACTCATAGGGATATGTATATATATCTATAGGAATTTCGAGACTGATTTTAAACAACTTCGAATCGATCACTCTGAATACGACTCGAATAATTTTACATGTTCAGGGCAGGTCATACTTTGAAAAATGTTTTCTCGATCGCCTTGTCGTCTCAGTAGGTTTGATACCAAAGATTTTTCCAAATGACCCACCCTATTTTTGTGAAAAAACACATCTATGTCTATCGGGAATTATTTCACAATCCACCTATTTATTGTGAGTAAAGACGTGTTATGTTCTCTCTCCTGTTGAACTAACTTACAATCCTCCCTAATATTCTGCATACTTAACACCCTAGCAACGTATGATCTTCCCGCGTTGGTTGAAGGTTTAACATTATAAAGAATATCACCGCGAGATTTTTTTGTAATTCAATTGGTAAATTTTGAACTCCCAAGTATACTGTATTTCGATTGAGTTATTATGAAGCAACTGTATCAAGTATGAAACCATGTACCCCTCAGGTCTAGCTATGTACAACTATGAGAACATCTGAAATGATAAGCGTTTCGAGATGCTAGCGAAGAAGTGCACAAACATGCGTAGCTACCAAGTTTTGTAGAAGAGCAAAATTCATTAGCAATCGCCCTCATAGATTACAGAATCAAGAAGCAGAATTGCACAATATACTATACCTGGCTGTCTTCTGTCTATGTTAACAAAGTTCCTAAAACAAGTGTACCTTTGTGCCATGAAGACTCTTGCTGAATTAACACCCACCCAGCGATATGAGTTGCTGCCAGCCCTAGAAGGCCTCTGATCTTTTATCCATAAGATTAAAGCCAGAACCGCCAAAAGCGATCAACGTTTCTCACGTCAAGTGTTATTCATGAGATAGTATATACAGTCAGTGGGAAGGCGCTCGCCTTACCCCTAGTGCTCAAAGACGTACTTGTCACCGAGGAGGGCACTGTATACCGCATGTCGTATAACGGTTCGATTCTCATGTTTTGAATTATCGTCCCATTAATGTCTCCATCCACTAGATATGCTAAAGCAACCTAGTAAGTGTCTGTTAATACTATCTATCGATTTAATTTAGTAGTGTTTGTGTTGGAAGAACAAAACAGTGTACATAGGCGATTGTAGTGTCTCACCATATGTCCTTCTTCGTTTGCTTAGATCCTTCCATATGTCGCCTAGCTTTCATGTAGGAAAATTGTGCAATAGTCGTTTCGTTCATTTCTACTGTTGTTTCAAAGTACACGCAGTGTTTTTAGATAGTAGAAGCATGTTATACTTTACTGATTTGAGAAAAATCGAGATTTTTTAATGAAAGAAAAATATCTATCTATATGTAGTTGCGTATATTATTACGTTCATATACCCTATTATAAATTTATTTAATGATATATACTGTTAATTTATAGTATAATGGCACATATTAGAAACTATTTAGTCTCACCAAAATCACCGGAAGTACCATTTCCCAATCCCATAAAAGAACCGTCATAACACCAAGAATCAGCAACTATAACCCAAAAATGTTATCCTTAGAACTACTTTCTAAAATTCCCAACAAATTCCGCCAATTGATTTTTTGCCCAAAACCATCATCAAAAAACTTGCCAAAATGTCATCACATATCAATAAAAGACCCTGGCAATAAATCTAAATATCAAACAACTGTGTCACCGCCTAATCGCATGAAATATATAAATGAAGACAAAAACTGCGTCCCAATCGTACTGAACACCGATGTGTCCTTGGCCGTCTTTCTCGTTACAAAAAGGTTGTCGAGTAGAAATCGAGATGCGTTACCATCAATTTCTAGCTTCCTTGTGAGTAGGACGCCATTCAATGTAAGAATCACATGAGCTGACGCAGCGCGTATCTTCTGATCCTGAGTTTAGCTACTAAAAGAGCTTAGCCGTAAAAGTTGCTTGTTCCAGAGGAGAGACAGTTGTGTTTGATTCCTTACTAGTTAGACCAGCGAGCTCTATGGGCACGAATATATGAGGACGTACCAAGGATGTGGGAGATAGGACTCTCGCCGTGAGGTGGCACCACATCGTATTGGTTCATCGCCCTCTAGCATGCGCGCGTTTCGTAAACAAGTCTCTGTACTATTTGAAGTGTCCTCTGAGTGTGGACTCGTGTCGATACATAATATCCGATACTATGACTATGATATATAGCATGGAGAGATGTGCTAGTTTGAATAGTGAGCACAATACTAGCTACCTTCACTCGAAAAATTTCATTACTGTATAATTTCAGTTGGTGTGTTCTTTCTCCTCTATAAGTGAAATATATTCGATGTTGAAATATTGTGGAGTATCTCGTACTAAGAAAGTTTGTACCAATGGAACTCCTGTGTGGAAAACATGCAAGCGTATTTCTGATTTTGTTCACTATCCCTCTATTTTATTTCTCATCTGTCGACTCATAAAAGTTGAGCTTTGCGTATGTGATTTGATATTATATGTTTGCAAATACTAAATTATACACAATTGTCAGTATGTATTCACTTGATCCCTTGTTCCTATACGAGTGCGAATATTGTTCTAATTTAGAGCAGATTCCGTTGTAATATACATCATTGACCCATTGTTGTGATCGCCTGCTCGTCTGATCTAATCGAAAACGGATGCTGTGAGATCTTACGAGTTCACCTACAAAAAAGAACAAAATACCCAAAGATCATGAGTAATTCCTATCCCTACCTGAATAAACATATAACGGACCGAGTATTGAATTGTTTTACGCAGATTCGGTTTGAAACAATGATCACGATGCTTACGCTAGCGTTCCGTGTACCTCTAACTCTCAGTACCATCTAACCGGATACATCTGATGTCCAGTCACTGCCTCGCGAGGAGAGTCCCGCCTCTGAAACATCCCTACTCCAAGGGTGTGGTCAGGTGTCCTGCCTCGTCCTGAAACACTGAGGAATCTGGTTGTGTGCACTCGAGAAGCATGTTTGCGAAAAAAGTGACTCATCTTGAATTGCAAAAGAAACAAAAATGTCGTTGAAACTAGAAAGCTTTCTTTAGTATCGTTACCCGAGCTATAAAGTGTTAAGCATGAATCTCCCTAATACTGAATGCTCGTAAGTCTTTAGGTGCACTGCACACGAAAAACTGTATCTTATAGCAGTCAACATCGCACGTGGCGATATAAGAATTTAGTCTATATGTGCTATAATTTAAATAATAAGTCCGGACCGCTGAATCAAGGTATAATTTAATTTGTATCTTCACGTATCACCCTAGCGCCGATTCTTCATTGGTTACAAACACCTTTTAAGAATTGAGGTTGATTTTTGATCCACCGTACCTTGAACAACAAGTAACAAGCAGGAACATTATTTTGTTGCAGTGTAATATAAAATTAAATGATAAGAAATAAACTATATTTTTTCAGGTGCATATGCAGTTATCACCCGAGATTTATATACCCGAGTATAAAAATATCTTTATATTTTACCACGTAATTCACCTACACATTTTGACTTGCTTCGTCTGCATTTGATTGAGTCTTAACCCGTCTAAAATTCCGTTGATACCTTGCATCACCCGAAAAAAATATAAGATTCATTTCTTATAGTCACCGAAATAGACGGTAAAACTCTATCAATGCGCGAAGCGCATTGGATGAAAAGTTTTACCGGTCTAAATCTCGCTGGCAACCTGCTATCACCCCCGAAAATATAAGAATTATTTTCTTATCATTTAATTTTATATTACAACACAAAATAATGTTCATTAATACATTAGTTGTTGTTTCAAAACACTTCAATTCTTAGAAAGGTGTTTTAACCAATAAGAATCGGCGCTAGTTTGATCACGGAATATAAAATTATAATGATACAGGTTTACACACACCAATAAATTTTCTAGTCTACATGCAGTGTTATGATGTGGATGTATAGTGTTTAACGAAAAGATACATAAATCCAAAATTTCAAAGAAAAACGTGTATTTCTATATCGCTAACACGTGTATTTTCAGGTTATATATTAGTTTATGATTTTTAAGAATAGTAATACCGTTTATTCAAGATCAAATATTACTAACGCTATAGTCAAATTTATATATCTCAGAGTATTATAACAAGCATATAACAAAACTTAATCCATGGATGCCATTTTTTAAAACGAAAGTTCAAAATTGATACGCGTATTCTATATCAATATTAAAACCATCATCCAATTTTTTTGTGGCCTAATTCCGAAATGTTTATTTACATGTATATATTTTGATCTTGATACTTTACGGGACAGGTAAACGCACGGTTTGTTTTTTTTAATGAGGTGTGAATAGATACAGCATCAGCTGTCGTCCCATGTGTCGTGTTTTTCTGTGAATTTCAATTCAATATTGATTATATAATATCGACCTTTGTATAAGTAATTTACCATCTGCTGGTTCTCGTCCAGAATTTAACTAGGTATTGGGATATGAAAATGAATCATGCTTTAATGTTTTCCATGTTTAATATATGTATATACTTTATCATTTGACGTCAAAGCGGTTTGGGTTTGTTGTTGTTGTTTGTTTGGGTTTTTTTCGTGGGTGTGGGGTTGTTTTTAATTATTTTATTAGTTTTAAATTTTCTTACGTAAAAAATCATTAATGTTGTGTAAATACTAGTAACTGGGAAAACACCGCTGATCAATAGGTCACTTCACCTGAGAATGAGTTATGCGTTCTTACCTGGTTGATGAGCGTAGTACAGCATGAAGCCAGCCACAATTGAAATTCCTTGTCTACGGTCGGTAGATCATGCCACACTTTACAGGGACTTGGTCCGTTCGCAGAAATAGCACCAGCGTCACACAAGATACGTGAATAGAACCGATCTATACGAACACATAAACACAGGAATTTTAATTAAAAATATGTTTGTCATGAAATAGAATGACATTATTCAACTTAACCTTTTGTTATATTTTATCGCACATGTCAAGGTAAACCAGTAAACAAAAACTTGGCTTCGGGAATGCCTAGCTATATATTTCCTTGCTTAGCGACAAAATGCTGAATTCAAAAAATATGAGTATTTTGATAATGTAACACAGAGTAACTTTTTACAAAACCAAAGACGATACAATATTCGCTTCAAGTTTCTGCAGGCTTTTAGTTTATTAGATTTGAAAATATTGATTGATAAAGATAACCCTTGTATTGAACTTTAAAAAATTGGTGAAATTGGCACGAGATGGCTGATAAAAATGCACCGAGGCTGCAGAGAATTTTACAGTCAACGAGTCCAATATTCACTAATATCCCTTTTATTACATAGCTAAAGATTTAAGTTGTTAAATTAATTATCCCTTTCACTCAAAACTACTCAAAACTAGACGAGAATTCATCAAATTGGCATCTAAGGTGAAAGTGTGCAAATCACCATGCATTTCTTATAACTGTTCCAATGTTAAAACCCATCAAATTGATGTTGTTTTCTTTCAAAATAAGCTTTATCAACAGCAGCAAACACCATACCAAGGTATGAGAAAGCTTGTTTTGGAATTTTCAAAAACCGTTGTGGAATATCCAAAACAACATTTACGATTTGTCAATGTGGTAACCGCAGTGGAAGGCATTTTTGCGACCATGTGGCGTCGGAAACTTGGAGTCACATCTTTTCAGCTGATAGAGAGCAAATCCCGTAACTTCCTATAGCATTAGAGCGAGCTTCGCTCGCATATAATGATAAATACAAAATGGACAAAATATTGCAACATCAAGAGTGGCCCTTTTGAATAATTTTTAGAAACGGAGCAATACTAGTACTTTTGAATTCAAGTAACATTACCTTTGTTCTGTACTCTTTTATTGTACCTTTGTCTACAATATATCATATTATTGCTCACCCTTTGGTCGAGAGTCACCGTGCGGACTATTGTATTACTGCCAACAAAATGGCAACTGTTTTGTACATAGTGGTTTAGTTCTTAACCTTTATTAGTTGGCAAATCGGTTTATTCTTTCTAATTGCACATCGAATCATGGATCCTCCGCAAGTTTGAAATGCAATCCGCTGGCAGATAAGATGAAATGAGAGAAGCAGGTGTGCTATGAGAACAAACTGGTCATCAAAGTGGGGGACATATCACCATTATTCTCAGACCAGTAATCTAATAAATAAAAGCCTGCAGAAACTTGAAGCGAATATTGTATCTCTTTGGTTTTGTAAAAAGGTATCTTGTTACATATCAATCTACAATATTTTTTGATATTCAGCAATTTTGCGCTAAAAAGCAAGGAATAAAAATACTGGCATTCCGAAGCTCAGTTTTTGTTACTGGTTACCTTGACATGTGCGATAAAATATAACAAAAGGTTAAGTGAATATGTCATCTATTATCATGATCAAACAATATTTTTAATTAAAATTCCTGTGTTATGTGTTCGTATAGATCGGTCTATTCACGTATCATTGTGTGGACGCTGGTGCTATTTCTGCGAACGGACCAATCCCTGTAGAAAGTGTGCTGATCTACCGACCAGACAAGAGAATTCAATTGTGGCGCTTCATGCTGTATACGCTCATCCACGCAGGGTAAGAACGATAACTCATTTAGGTGAAGTGACCTATGATCAGCGTGTTCTCCCAATACTGTATTACACCAACATTAATGAGTTTTTAAAGTAACAAAATTTAAATAAATAAATAAATAAAAACAACCCCACCCCACGAAAAAAACCCAAACAAACGAACAACAACAAAACCACCGCTTTGACGTCAATGATAAAAGTACTATACATATATTAAACATGAAAACATTAAAGCATGATTCATTTTCATATCACAATACCTAGCTTAAATTCTGACGAGACCACAGATGAGAATTAAATTAACTTATACAAAGGTCGATATATATAATCAATATTGAATTGATTCACAGAAAAACACGACACATGGGACGAACAGCTGATGCTGTAATTATCACCCTCATTAAAAAAAACAAACCGTGTTTACCTGTCCCGTAAAGTATCAAGATCAAATAAAACATTTCGGAATTAGCACAAACTAAATTGGATGATGGTTTTAATATTGATATAGAATACGCGTATCAATTTTGAACTTTCGTTTTAAAAAATGCATCCATGGATACAGAGTTTTTATATGCTTGTTATAATACTCGAGATCATAAATTTGACTAGCGTTAGTAATATTTGATCTGAATAAACGTATTACTATTTTAAAATATGACTAATATATACTGAAATACACGTGTTAGTGATATAGAAATACACGTTTTTCTTTTAAATTTGATTTATGTATCTTTTCGTTAACACTATACATCCACTCATACACTGCATGTAGACTGAAAATTTATTGGAGGGAAACCTGTATCATTTTAAATTTTTTTTCACGTGATCAACGCTAGCGCGATTCTTAATTGGTTAAAAACACCTTTTAGAACTTGGAAGTGATTTTGAACAACAACTATGGTATATTGAACATTTATTTTGTTGTTTGAATATAAAATTAATAGATGATAGAAATAAATCTTATATTTTTTCGGGTGATATGCAGGTTGCCACCGAGATTTGTAAGACGGTAAAACTTTTCATCAATGCGCTTCGCGCATTGATCGAGTCTTTACCGCTATAATTCGGTGCTAAAGAAATGAATCTTATATTTTTTCGGTGATGCAGGTATCAGCCGAATTTTTAGACGGTTAAACTTTCATCAATGCGCCGAAGCGCATTGATGAAAAGTTTTACGTTCTAAAATCTCGGGTGATAACCTGGCATATCACCTGAAATAATTTATTAAGATTATTTCTTATTTCATTTAATAATTTATATTACAGCATTTACAAAATAATGTTCCTAATAACTTTACTTGTTGTCAGGTAACGGTGATGAAAAATCAATCCTCAAATTCTTAAAAGGTGTTTTAACCAATGAGGAAATCGGCGCTATGGTGATCACGTGAAATAGAAATTAAATGATACGCTGATTCACCCGAAAAAATATAAGATTCATTTCTATATCAACGTCGCTTGATGCATATAACGTTTCTGTAATCTAGAATCTTAACAGAATCATTTTGATTTGCTATTTTAATACTACTTCAAACAATTTTTCTTTCTTTGCAATTCAAGATGGGTTCACTTATTTTTCAAAATGCTGGTGCAGTTTCCTAGTCGCCTGCCCCTGGAGATGGTCCACGGCTCTCGGGAGGGTGATGCTGTGGTATGGGATCTGGAGTTCTAAGCTGGTAATCTATTCATTGGTCAAAAAATAAATTGTACTTTTGTTTTTCGTTGATTTTTTGTTTGTTTGTTTTTGTTGAATGTTTCGATTTTTATTACGAAAGGTAATAAGAATATTACATTGATTGAATTGTAGGAGAATCTCATCTGAATTGTATCGATGCAAAATTTCAAACAAGAGTTTTTAATGAGTGACAAGAAAATAAATACGCTATTACAAAAATAGATGCTTCGCTGTTCACACAGAAATTCCACAAACTCTTAATTACAAAAACCAAACCTTAATGATATTTTTATGGGAAAACCACTGAAATTATAAGTAATGATTTTTTCAATGGAAGTGAGCAGATTGTGCACTATAAATCCCCTGTTTTTGTAGTTCTTTGTAATTATGATTGCAGGGTCCCTGGGAACTTCGGTGTTTGACATGGAGGCGTACCTCGTGGGTGCCTCAGGGGGAGTCTACTCCCTCCTGGCAGCCCATCTGGCCAACATCATGCTGGTACTCTCTTTAACAAATTCGCTAGTCTTGTACTCTATCGAACTGTAGTCATTGTCTAATTGAATTGCCACCAGAAATATGTAATTCTTACTCATTTTTAACACGAAAACAGAGGAAACAGCAGCATGCGATATTTTTGCTCTTCTTTCGGAAAATATGACCAGATGTTGATGATTTATTGATTGTTATGATATGTGTGCATTTTTTGGTTTTGTAGAATTATTCTGAAATGGAATTCGGCGTTATAAAATTGGGTGCTGTTTTGATAATAGGTAAAGACTTCCTGGATTTTGCATATCTTTATTCCACTATTTTACTTTAATATCAATATATACTTTGAAGAAAAAAACCCACATAAATGATCTTTCTTCATTCGATTTTCCTCAAAAGTAATTTCTACTAACAACCAATTCAAAGAGAAGACCAATGCAATTTCCCACATGAATACAATAGGATAAGCAAACGAGGAATAGGAGATACATGTATTATAACCAAAATAACTAATTATCGAATATTTATCACATATGCTAGAATATGGCATCATGGGAGTTACAACTGGTGCCCAGGGACTGTCTTTGAGGCACTAGGAAGGCGAAGCCCTCCCCAACCGTATCTTTCAGAATAAACTTGACGTGAGAACGTCATCGTTGGGGTCCTATTTTTAAAATCAGCTTTACACAGACCTAGCGGGTGGGGTATCCAAGAGTCAAGGCACAGGACCTCTTAAAACTGAACAACAAATAGCATTGTTAATGCTTCGTCTATTATAAGGCGATTGTAAATTGCTCTTCTACACTGGAGACACGATTGCACTTCCTATCACCTCCGAAAAAAGTATCATTACGATGTTTTCAATAGGACAAGCTAGACCTGAGGGGTACATGCTTCATACTTGATCACTTGAAAATAATCAATAGTTATAGTTAATATTGATTACAAAAATCTCGCGGTGATATTTTTATATGTTAACCTCAAAGTGAGTCATGACAAAGGTACAGTATGAGTATTATACGTACAGAATAACTTATACTCAAAATTGATTATGCAAAATGTGTTTCACGGCGGAACTTTCAAAGTGCCCCCTGCATTAAAATTATGGCTCAGGTCAGATTGTACAGTATCTATGAATATAAATCATAACTTACCCGGATACTAGTAAATGTGTTAGAAGTGATGCTGCGCGATATTATCATTCCATTTTCGTGACTGGGCTCCCTAGTTGTAGAGAATGTTTGCCTCGTTCAAACCACTTTAGGATTAGCCGCAGAGCGCTTAATCGACATTAATAGAGTGAAATATGAAAATATAATTCATTATTACAGGAGTGATAGTGATTAACGATCATCGTCTTAACGCCTCCAAAATTTCCATATTGAACTTCAAAAAGAGCCCATTGGATTGGACAGTACATATCGTGGATACATTTCAGATGCGTTGCTTGGCATCCTTGGTGCTAAGTATGAGAAATAGGATATTTCGCTCCATATTAATGTATATTTGGTTGAAAGTAGAGCAGTTATGAATTCAGATATGTTGGTTTTCATCTTGTTATAACAAAGGTGTCGGGGTTGAGGAGCAAATTTGGAGAGAAGAAAAGAGAGAGATAGAGAGAGAATTGTCTTTTTTATCACATATTCGTTGTTTAAGAAAGGTGTTGCACGTCTCGTGTTAATTTCCCTATAGGTGTTGCCATGAAAATCGATAAAATATAGTTATTCAAATAATCAATTAAACCAATTGAAACTTATGTCTTGATTCAAACATTTTTAGGTCACCTGAGTAAACTCA
>CAJDSM010019149.1:8418-31872 GCA_903981925.1 Ostrea lurida
CTGCATTTATGCGCAGTATTTTGTGTAAAATAGAGTAGCAGATACTTTAAAACCAGAATATTTGGCACAAATATCAATGGAAACCTTTTGGTGCAAAATAATTTTAACGCAACGATACCACCTGGTCAACGATACAATGTCAATGAAAACCTTTTAGCGTAAAACTTAATTTAGCACAATCGTACATCTAAGCTTAAGGCGCTAAAATAAATAGTGCACTAAATATTTTCGTTTTAACGTATCAGATTACTCTACCTAAATTTATAATAAATCTACATTCTTTAACTAAGTAAGAAAAATCTTTAAAAAAATTTTGATGACCAAAATTGGCAGGGTGACTTTTTTATTCTGATTGTTGTTGTTATAATATTATTTCAGGGAACAAGGACAAGGACGATCTTGGTCTTCAAGGTACGAAACAAATTCAAAATCAAAGTACTGAAAGTATTGGACATTTCTCAGTATTGCACTTCATTTGTCAGGGAGGGGTAATTACTTTTGTGAGTGAGTGATATATTTGTTCTTATCAGGTAAATAGGTAAATCCAAAATCAGAGTCCTTATGCAAATCACGGTTTTAAGATTGGTACAATAGACATTAGTAAGAATTTTACCCAGCGACAGGTTGTATTTATGATCCCCGGGGTAGGGCTTCGTACTCCACGACATCGTCAAACTTTGTGAAGTCTGCAAATAACTTTAAATTAAATTGACTTTAAAAAATGATATTCAGAAAGAACAGATAAATCGAATATGTAAATTTCTTTATGTCAGGGGCTGGAGTTATAATGCATGGCTGGACAAACATAGTAATGGTGTTGTGTTTACAATAATGAATCTTCTAAATTTTTTTTAATTTGCTATGACGCGTTTTAGAAACATGGGGTCGTTAACAGTGGAACCTTAGCACTTGACGAATTCTCAAAACTCTTATCACAGCATCTAAGAATATAAAAAATGAATAATAAACTAAGGAGATTCTAAAATTAGACGATGTCTTATCTAATAACCAATCATGAAATTATTAAATTATGTCCAATTTGATATATCCTGACGAACTTGGAAATAAAAGGAACACCACAGAATCTGACAGATGTGCTTCAGATTTGGAAATTTTACTAGATATATCTCCTCTTCAATGAGCAGAAATGACAACGAACATTATATGATAGAACAGTGATGACTTGTGACCTTCTTGCAATGTCAACTTTCCTTTTGTGTAGAAATGAACCCACTATTCGTCGCTGTTGTTAATGCCTGTTGTATATGTCTCTCATGTTGATTCGATACCGCAAAGGCATTGCCAAGTTGCGAGTATGATGATTTTTAAAGTCAGGAGGGTCCAAGCATAAAACTATAACTAAGAATAGTTGATTCGTGCAGCGTTTTTATTGACTCAAATCTTCGTTTTAGAAGTCAAATCAATTTTCCGCAAACTTTCTACGGTTCGCTATATCTTCCTTATTTGCGATTAAAATATTATACACCCTTTGACTGATTCCATTATGTTGATCTGTACTTTTTGTTTCTATACCCATTGTTAGACTGTCTGAGTTTCCTACTCAAGATTTGGCACGACGGGTATCCCTGTTACTTTGTTGCTTCAAAGTACACTGCAGCGCTCTTATCGGCGGTGATGTGACCGATCACCACTGTGCAGAGAAGGATGCTTAATACTCCTCTCATGTGCGCCTGAATCCTGGCCTTTCGCTTTCGATCTTTCGTCGAAGGTCCGTGTTGCCCTACACTCAATTTGTGATGTGTTTTTTGGACATAATGATTACGTTTGATACTTTGTTACTTCCGGCCATTTTTTTATTTAAATGATCAGACATAGTCAAAACCTGTTTTGTGTACATTTATAATACTTTGTTACTTCGCCATTTTTTATTTAATTGATCAGACATAGTCTAAACCTGTTTTGTTTACATTATGTTTCAGAGATATAACCCCTAATTTCCCAATCCCCTCCAAAATTACAATAAATGAATATTAATTAATATATGATTAAAGAAAAATTAGAAAATAGAAAATGGAAAATAAATGATTTGTTGATAGAATTAAATACTTTATTTACCTTTATTTCCAGAGGTAATGTCATCGGGCCGTACAAGCTCCACATTTGTCATCATCGTCATTGTCTTAGCAAATGTTCTAGCGTTGACTTTCATAGTTGTCATTGTATTTTCCGTAAGCTTCCTGAAAAAGAAGAGAAATCAGTATCAGCGTGAGTATGAAACATATTGCAGGAAACATTCATAAGGATTACGATTTTCTTTAATCCGTATTTCCTAAATATCCAAACGTGAAAAAGTCGAAAATCAATAATCAATAAAGGGCATTATAACTTAAACACCGGATCTGACCTTGCTCAATATTCACACGGACGGCAATTAAGCATATTAGGGAATAGGCTACATCTCCATGCTGATAAGACTGCATAGTGAAGCTATTGATCTGCTTAGCACGTCCACGTGTTACATAGATCTCAGTTTCATTACTTTTGAATGCACATTTTTTCTATAGTACTGGGTCCATGTAAATATTATTTCTAAAATTGAGTGTGTAATAATTTTTTTTTCGTGTTTGTCTACTGGGGGCTTTTGAGTCAGCAACAAAGTTTAATTGTTGTTAACATCTTGCAATTAGATTACTCAATGGCTTCATAAATGTTGAAATTTTTCATGATGAATAAACCATAAAAAATATTATTTAGTTCTTAATTTCCCCTTTGTGTAGAAATCAGATTTAATAGGCCATTTACAATGAAACAACTTTGAAGCTGAATGGTGTCCCGCCAATTAATTGAATGTCAATACATCTTCTCCCTCAGTAAATTCCTGGGATGGACCTTCAGGGATCAAAATATATTTGGTCTGGAGGGCTCGGGTGATTAATTGTTTTGATATCATAGCTAGTTAGTGAAAATATTATCTTAATGTTTGAAAAGTAAATTAAAAATGATTATAAAAATTATATAATAAGATGCAACGTGCCCATAATTCTCCTTTGATACCCCATGCCCTAAAACTTTCCCTCCAATTCAGCATGACCACATTTCTTGTTTCAAAATGGAGGAAAGTGAGGATGCTAGTATAATTTCTTTGAAAATGAATGCAGACCAAAGCGATACATTAATCAAGGCAATTAGACAATGTAATTATATTAAGCAATCATGTAAAATGCGTCCATGTAGATTAGTGCTTCCGGTGTAAATGTAAACATAACTTGTTGTTAGCTTTGCTGTCAATCAAAACTGGCAAATTTTGAAAATCAGTGTCACTTAAGAATTTGAATAGATAAATACTTCCTTTTTAGATACATTTGAAATATCTTCTTTGTATTTTGAAATGCAGAATACTAAGATTTATTAACATAACAAGTATTTCTAGGTAATAATTGATGATATTAGTATAACTTCAAAAATATATCCTCTGAGGTGAAGAGTGGCAAGAAAATTGAAATTTCCTCAATTTTCCTGATTGGCTGCTATTTATACTCCAGACCCGGTCTTTAAAAGCGAAAGTGAAGATAACAACCAATGCGTTGACGTGTGAAGAATAAAAAAAATACGTGTACAGATAAGCAATGGATACCTAGATGTATTCGAGAAGGGATCAGGTATCACCGTCATTCCTGCATTTCCATCAGTCAAACAGAGTTTTGAGATTGGGCATTGTCCGTTATCTTTGCCTTTAAATATAGTAAAAATCCATACGCAGAGAACGGCACACACTATTTGCTTGAAACATTTAACATAGCATTCGACCTAATGATAGGTTTTATTTGCAAAGTACTACCGTATTGATGTTAGTTTAAATCACATTGTTGGAATCACTGTGACATCAACCTATTTATCAGTATATAATATATATAGTTAATAAAGTTGATCATGTGCAAAACAAGCTTTCTCGTATGATTCAGTTACAAGAAATACACTACTCTACACCCTGTGTATATTAAATACAAAACGTAAATACATATATCTTTTACTTTCACATTGCAATTCAATGCGCTAATATTCAATGAATATATATCTGATACATGTATTTATTATATACCCAGTCAATGATCGCCGAGTGCTTGATACTGTAAAATTCCGTTAGAGTGTGATCCGACTTTCCGGATCACAACACTGTCGGGTTTCCGATTCGCGTATCAGCTATTTCTCTGAGAACTGATGACGTCACGAATGCAACAACGCAACGTTTTTGTGTGATGGGAATGTCGACTGTTGCTCAAAAAAACAAATCTGCGTGTACACAAACAAATAATTCCATGGTATGTTTGTGTATGTTGATGAGATTTGGAACACATTATTTTAATAAAACGTCGTTTTAATAGGATAGGTGAGGGTATATAATAAATTTTCATTTACTACAGTAACTTGATCGAAGAGTTGGATCACGTCTCGTTGGACAGCGCCGATCATCTCGTGTGATCCGAGGACTCCGCGCCTGTCAAACTCGACGTGATCCGACTGGCTTCGGATTCAAGTTACTGTAGTGCATAATATATAAATAATGATTTAGTTTTTATACCGTACATGTATAAGTAGAAATTTTAGGCGAGATGTAAATTTAGCGTTTACTCCAGAAAAAGGGGTATTTCTATTTTAGCGGTAATAATTTTTAGCGATTTATAATCTATTACGTCTAAAGCTATGTCAATGATTTGGAATGAATTGTTAGCAATATTTAATTTTACAGATCTCAAAGCCCTCGCTAATAATGCTAAAATCATATCCTCGCTAAAACTTCTACTTATACGGTATTCGTACGAGGCCCAATTTATTCACGAGGTTCTACATGCAAGAACAAATCTCTAGCAATTTAACATTTTTATATATTGGCGACATTTTATCTAATAATAATAATTTGCATTCATAAGGCGATTTGAAATATCTCAGAGAAATACAAATAAGAGACACTACAGAGTACCCCATGTCCACTTCGTACACATATATTTCATTGAGCAAAGACATTAACGGCAAATTAAAAGTTTAACTCTATGACGAACGCGACGATTTTAGCTTCTCCATCGTTAACTTCCATCACCTCATACATACTCTCTCTCTCTCTCTCTCTCTCTCTCTCTCTCTCTCTCTCTCTCTCAATTAACTGATACTATACGCAAGTGCTTTTTCTGCGAATTATCAGTTTTTAAATCGAATCAGACTACTTACAAATAAATTGGGTTTTTTTGGATGGAGTTTTAAGAGTCGCGTTTAAAGTCAGCATTTGACAAATTTTATGGTCCTTATGAAGATGTAGTTCACCAGTGTCTGACGTGTTTCATAGAATTTTTTATGCCGTTTATACCACTTTTGACTACGGATTACTCCATTTATCTGATCAAGACAACGGGCTCACAGCAGGTGTGACCGGTCAAAAGGATATGCTTACTCCTCCAAGGAACATGATTCCACTAAGCATTTGTGTTTGCGCAACTCTTGACTCGTATTCTGGTTAGGACTTTCGAGATCTATCACTGTTCGTTATCTTCACCTTTACATAGTCATTGGTCTAATATACATTGTTTGATTTAATTCTGTAACTGTTGTTATTTCAGCCGAAAATGAAACGAGAAGGTAATTGTCATTCAATTTTGCATTTCATTTCTCAAATGGAAACCGCTTTTTTCTGCCGAATTTATTTGATCGTTATATTGATATGTGACATTATGTAATTTATCAATTTCAGAGAAAAACCTTATCAATCCAGGAATGCTAATAGTGCAGGTAGAATTGTATTTACAATCACCTTTTTCTTGTGAAGGATCGGTTGATATATTCAGCTTACTTGATCTTATTCCTGTTTTATGTGGTTATTGTTAATCAATTAGCATTACTCAAATACATGTTCAAGTTAACTTGAATATTAATAATGCTTTTCATCGTTTTCTCTCTGTTTACCCTGCTTTACAACATGGAGTCTTTGCCGTCTTCATATTCAAACTTTAAGGACCCCCATTGAAAATGAATATGCCAGTGCTTTAATGGGTTATCCTTCAGTACAAATCGACAAACCGAATGTTTATGACTACTTTATGCATGTTTATTTAAATGTCTAACAGGGCTGCATATTTCGATATATTGCGATAGTTTCAAATGTACTGCGGTATGTACATGTATTGCAAATAAGAATATTAACGATACATTATCTAATGTTATCCACTTCTATGAAGAATAAATAGAAAGACTTGGTTACTTGACTCTATTGGAAGTAGAAAAAACTATAAGTTAAATGTTTAGAACAATCACAGAAATGTTTTAGCCATATTAAACGCAATGATTAATGCGATGAATCTCAAGCTGCAAGTAAATTCTTAACCCGGTCGTCTTTGCTGATATACCGGTATGGAGAAAATGTATCGCAATACGATATTTCGTTCCTAACGAATCGCAATATATAGGAATACCGGTCTTATCGCACAGTCCTAATTTGTAATTTTATAATCAGCATAATATTTTAATAGCATACGAGAGATGGGGACATGCATTATTATTTTATTATCCTTGTCAACTGACAGTATATTATATCACTATGTGTCAATCATTCCACTTTTACCTATCGATCATCTATCTATCCATCCATCCATATCAACTCTCTCTCTCTCTCTCTCTCTCTCTCTCTCTCTCTCTCTCTCTCTCTCTCTCTCTCTCTCTCTCTCTCTCTCTAGCTAGTTAGCTATTCATCGTCGAATCACGTTATATTTCATTCAGACATATAATGTATAAGCATAATACAATTTTGACGTTCTCGATGGATAGAATTCATATATATGGTAATTTCTTTCATTTAAGAAATTTACCTTCGTGGTTAACGACTTTCTTGCATTCGATAAGTGATACAATTAATATTCCTTTGCAGTCCATGAATATTGCAATAAGATGAAGAACTAGCATGTGCTACTACTCAAAACGATAAATATCACATGACTTGGTAATGTCAAATGATTTTAGGAGTAAAAAAATATTAATTTTTGTACGAAACGACGAAAACATCTCCCAATTTTTCTGCTTCGTACACATATTTCATTGAGCAAAGACATTAACGGCAAATTAAAAGTTTAGCTCTATGGCGAACGCAACGATTGCGGCTTCTCCATCTTTAGCTTCCATCAACTCATACATACTCTCTCTCTCTCTCTCTCTCTCTCTCTCTCTCTCTCTCTCTCTCTCTCTCTCTCTCTCTCTCTCTCTCTCTCTCTCAATCAACTAACTCATTCTGTACGCAAGAGCTTTTTCTACGAATCATCAGTCTTTAAATCGAATCAGACTATTTACAAATAAATTGGGGGTTTTTGGCTGGAGTTTTAAGAGTCGCGTTTAAAGTCAGCATTTGACAAATTTTATGGTCCTTATGAAGATGTAGTTCACCAGTGTCTGACGTTTTTCATAGAAATTGTTATTCCGTTTATACCATAAGCATAATACTATTTTGACGTTATCGATGGATAGAAATCATATATATGGTAATTTATTTCATTTAAGAAAGTTACCTTTGTGGTTAACGACTTTCTTGCATTCGATAAGTGATAAGAATAATATTCCTTTGCAGTGCGTGAATATTGCAATAAGATGAAGAACTAGCATGTGCTACAATTCAAAACGTTAAAAATCACATGACTTGGAAATGTCAAATGATTTTAGGAGTAACAAATATTAATTTTTGTATGAAACGAACAAAACGCCTTCCAATTTTTACCAACTCTCAGAGTGAAATTTTGGTGATGTGGTGTATATCGTTTTACATTTCAATTCAAATGCCATGACGTGACGTGGCATTTATTTCTATTGCCTACTGGCCTCGAACTTTGGAAGTTGTTTCCTCATAATTGTATCAGCTTAAAATTAATTTGTGTTCATATTTTTGCATTCCTTGTATAAGTCAATATTTAATGTTAATGTCGCATTGAAATTGAAATGAATTTACTTTCAGATATCCCAAGCAATACAAATCGGTAGGTATTGATTCATATATCAGACTAGGGTAATTTACAAACAAGCCTAAACTACAATGTAGTTTGTACTATTTCTTATCCAGTGTTGTGCACCTGATGCTGCCTTCGCTTTTGTCGGACGTCCGTGTTGCCCTACACTCGATTTTGTATATGTGTTTTGGGACTATGATTACGATTAACCCTTATCACGCTAATCACAACTTTAGTTGTTCTGAAAAAAATGACCCTCACCGCTAAACGCAACAATAGTTGCTTTCGTACATGTTGTAGTTGATCAATCTATTTTCATATTTGGGGATTTCCAAGTTTTAAAAAAAAGCTGCAATATGACATTTCTCATTGGACTCATGCTTGGAATATTTTTTAGTGATGATTGATAAGAAAATGAGAGAGGAAAAATTACTGGACAAGAAATTTCTCAATCATATACATTTTAATCAGCAGTACAGAGAAAAACTAAATCAATCAACATAACATGATAAGGGTTAACACGTTGTTTACTTCGCCAATTTATATGTAGACATGACATAACATGCCACACTACAGCAAAACAAAATTCAGGATAAAAAGAATGCATGTTATGGTACAATGTAAAATTCTTAGAATATTCAAAATAAAACAAAACTTTTTTTTCACGAGTATCTCTTTATAATAGGGCTCAATCCTCGTATGATGACATTGGGGAACGAGACAAACGGAACTCATACGAAGAACTTCACCAGTATGCTGAAGTGGCCGGGGAAATCTAGCACCAGTTGCTGAAGTGGCGGGACAATATAACAATACGCCTGAAAGTGGCGGGAAATTAACAGTGACGCTGAAGTGGCCGGGGAAATATAACACGGGATTTAATGCAATTTAACTTTTCTGTATTGATCTTTCTAAAATTGATTTTTTTTCGTCGAAACTGTCGAATGTTTAACGTTAAACAACCACTTCACTTCATTTAGTTGTCAACAGACACGTTGTTTTACTTGTAATAATTAGTATGGAGACGTCACATAACTGAGAAAGGTAAAGCTGTTGAAAAATGAAGTATTTTCCGCATGTACAGTGTAACTTAGTTTTGTTCAGTTAACCCTCGAATGAACGATACTCAGTTTATCGTTATTTCTGTTTTAACGACACATTCCCTTAGGAAATCTGCTCCAATGACTTAAAATGTCAAATTTGCTATCATCATTTGCCACGACGTTTTCATTTCAAAAATCTATATCAAATTGTTTATTATCTTGATAAACTGTGACGGGTGATTGTGGTCAGTAAATCTTGGAATTATTCACTATCGATCTCTACCGTGCACCTGGGTAGACGGATCCTCGTAAGTGACGTATTTAAATTAACTAGAAAATTACTTATCGTAAAATGTAGTCTCCGTGTTTTACATCATACAAATCATTTTAGTTTAACGAAGGCTTGGCCACTAATGTTGATTTTTTATTCGGATTATTGATTATTTATTTGTTTTTCGTCCCGTTGATAATATTTCACTCGCCTTTCCCGGTGAAGGGCTGAAAATTCAAACCTATTCTCAACACTCATGGCTTTTAGCAGTGAAGGTTCTTGCGTGCCACAACTGCCGCGACACGGGACCTCTGCTTTTAAGGTCATATCCGAAATACCCATGATTCTCACTTCTGAATGCCGAGCTCTTGGCAAAGGAGCAATCACTACCTTTTTAACGTCTTAGGTTTACTCGCCCTTCCGAGCTAGGGGCTCGAACTCACGACCTCCCGATCACGATGCGAGACATCTACCACTGAGCCACCGCGACAGGTATTTTATTTATAAGAAAGAATGGAATTTATTACGTAATACAAAAACTATCTGAAATATATGGAAGAGATCGCCTGTTTTATGAGAGAAGTGTACAAAGAGAGCACAAAGACTGACACGTTGATTTTGCAAAGTCTGCAACTCCTTTCAACCTTAATCCTTTTAGTGACGGTTCAACTGCCATGAAATGACTGTTCAGTGCGTTAAATACCTGCACTGGTATCTTGCACATGGATTGTTTTAAAAATGAAGCCTTATTGATAAATATACTTAATTATGGTGGAAATGTTTTAAACGTATATAACAGTGATTTAATAAGAATTATAAATAAAGAATAGTAACTCTTCCATATTGATGAATAATACCCCCACACACTTTCACAAATGGCTGAAATTCAACTCATCGCTACATTCTTATTTAATTTCATAAATTGTACATAACATATGGAGATGGTTTGTCAAGAGTTTCACTGAATATCATTTGAAGACTTGGCATATTGTAAATACTGAATATATTTTGAAGACTTGTGCATATTGTAATATCATAATTGGCCGCCAACCGATTTCATTCATGGTTGTAGAAATACGGTCGAAATTAGTTCGGATCTACAAAATGAAATGATAAACATGCTCATTTTATTGGACATACAGTGTATCCAGATAATATGTAAGTCCACTATTCTATTTTGATATATTGAATTAAATTACGGTATATTCTTATATGTTGCCGTGTGTGTTCAAGAGAAATTTGCATTTCTGCTGTGTTAACTCGATTATTTATTCAATTACGGAACACATTTTATGTATTTTTTCTTCTGTTTCTATTATACACTTTATTTCACGCGTTTTAGAAATGTGATCATTGTATTGGCATTGCCTGTTTCACTAAATAAGAATTATTCATGCGTGCTTCCTATGTTAAAAATAATAATTTCTTTGGTAATAAATTCGTAAATTATAAAAGTTTGATAAATATTTAGGTATTAAGTAGTGCAAATTTTAAATATGTATAGCACTTGATATCTTTAACTTAACATCTTTTTTTGAAATTTAGATATAACAACTCAATTTCAGTCTTGTAATTGTTATTTGTGTAACCGAGCTGAAAGGAAAAAAAGATGAATCAGCTGATGTTATTCTATTTCATTTTAATGATTCAAGAAGGCATTGACCTAAAAGAAAACAATTACAAATTAGAGAAAAAGTACAATTTTACACTTCGGATTACACAAATCGTTGAAAAGTTACCAAAAATACAGCACACATTTGTAATGGAAAAAGAATACGTTCGATAAGAAATTAACCTTTGAACTCGCGAACAATTCTAAAATTACTCGAACAACTTTAACTGCAAAAATACAATAAAGTATAAATTTTGCAATTAAAAAGAAGTATCACACACAAAAGCATTGTAGTAAAGTAAGACCTAAGTAAATATAATTCTTACATACCACAAGATGTTGGACTGATCTTCCGAGAAATGTATACTGCTTTAATTTAACAAAGAAATCGCGGTAACTTTAAACTAAACGTGTAAAGCTTTATTATTGGTGAAAGAAAATAGGAAAGGCCAATGAAATGAAAGAACCAATGAAATGACAGAATAATACTTTACTCAGGAAACTCAATCCGAATGCGCAATATAATTTTTTGGTCAATTCAAATATAAAATTTTATTTAATGAAACGATATGAGGAAAGAGATAAAACGAATAAATACATATAGAAAATTGACATTCATACTATTACATTTGTATATTGAAAGTCAATTGCGAGCAAGCCATTCATGTTTTAAAAAGTTTTAGTTTTGTATTGTATGTATTACATGTATTACATGTAAAGAGTACATAGATTGAGAATTGTCAATTGTTAATGACTATGTTTAACCACATGTTTAATATTTTTAAATGTCATGTGCATTCACTATTTGGTTTTTAACTATTTGTATTTTTTAATATCATGTCCATTCACTAGTGTGTGAGAACTCAACAACGCTTGACAGAACTTGATATTCCAAAAATGTTGACTGCGCGAAAGTTATGCGCGTACGGTTTACCTTCTAGTGTGCATAAGCGGAGACGTTAAAATTGATGTTTGTAATTGTTAAATCAGCATTAATGTCCGCAAATCACAAAATGAGAAGCTAGGTATTCCCATTCTGCAATTTTTAGTCTCACCTGAGCCGAAGGCTCAAGTGACCTTTTCTGATCAAAATTTGTCCTTTGTCCGTCGTTGTGTCGTCGTCGTCGTGTTCTTAAACTTTTCACATTTTCAACTTCTTCTCAAGAATCGCTGGGTTAAATTCAACCAAACTTGGTACAAATCATCCTGGGTGAAGGGGCTTCAATTTTGTTCAAATGAAGGACCAGGCCCTCATCAAAGGGGAGATAATCACGAAAATGCAAAAACAGGGTGGTGTCATTTAAAAATCAAGAACCAATGGGCCAGAAAATCTGAATTTTATATGGACGCTTCCTGATATAGTGGAGATTCAAGTTTGTTCAAATCATGAACCCGGGGGTACGATGAGGCCCCAATAGGGGATCAAAGTTTGAAATATGATTAAGAGGAAAAATCTTTAAAAAATCTTCTTCTCAAGAACCACAGGGCCAGGAAAGCTGAAATTACATGGAGTCTTCCTGATATAGAGGAGATTCAAGTTTGTTCAAATCATGACCCCGGGGTACGATGGGGCCACAATAGGGGATCAACATTTTACATGATTATATAGGGAAAATCTTTAAAAATCTTCTTTCTCAAGATCCAATGGGCCGGGAAAGCTGAAAGATATAGGGAAGCTTCCTGATATAGTGGAGATTCAAGTTTGTTCAAATCATGAACCCCGGGGGTACGATGAGGCCCCAATAGGGGATCAAAGTTTGACATATCATTATAGAGGAAAAATCTTTAAAAATCTTCTCAAGAACCACTAGGCCAGGAAAGTTGAAATTTATATGGAAGCTTTGTGATATAGAGGATATTCAAGTTTGTTAAAATCATAACCTCGGGGGTACGATGGGGCCACAATAGGGGATCAAAGTTTTACATGTGATTATATAGGGAAAAACTTTAAAAATCTTCTTCTCAAGAACCAATGGGCCAAGAAAGCTGAAATTCAAAAAATTATTTTGTTAAACTCCAATCCGATTCTACACACAAGTACTCTGAAGTTGATATTAAAGCAATGCTGGAGTTCCTCATTGACAATATCTTTGTAGTTTTCGGCAATCAGGTCTTCCAACAGTCTGGTTGGAATTCCAATGGGCACTAATTGTGCTCCTCTATTAGCTGACCTATTTTTTATATTCTTATGAGGCAGAATTAATTCAAAAGCTTCTACACGAAAAGAAGAAATCTCTAGCTGTGGCCTTTAATTCAACATTTCGATATATTGACGATGTATTATCTATCAATAACAATGATTTCCATTCATATGTCGATTCAATATATCCCAACGAACTAGAAATAAAGGACACCACAGAATCTTCCCCGTCTGCTTCGTACTTGGATATTTTATTGAACATTGACATTAACGGCAAACTAACTACTCAACTTTTTGACAAACGTGACGATTTCAGCTTCTCCATCGTCAACTTCCCATATTTGTGTAGCAATATTCCATCATCACCTGCATACGGTGTGTATGTCTCTCAACTTATTCGATACACAAGAGCTTGTTCTGCGTATAATCAGTTTTTGAATCGAGGCAAGCTACTACAGACAAGTTGTTGTTGCAGGGGTTTCAACAGTCACGTTTAAAGGCAGCATTTCGTAAATTCTATGGTCGTTATTACAATTTAGTTTACCAATATGACCTATCATTGAGTCAAATGCTGTCTGATGTGTTTCATAACCATTGTTAAGCCGTTTTTCACACACTGATTGACTACGGACTGTTCCGTTTACCTGATCAAGACTATGGGCTCACGGCGGGTGTGACCGGTCAACAGGGGATGCTTACTCCTCCTAGGCACCTGATCCCACTCTGGTGTGTCCAGGGGTCCGTGATTGCCCAACTCTTGTTTTTGTATTATATTTAGGACTTACGAGATTGATCACTGTTCGTTATCTTTGCCTTTACATGGAAGCTTCCTGATATAGAGGAGATTCAAGTTTGTTCAAATCATGACCCCGGGGGTACTATGGAGCCACAATAGGGGATCAAAGTTTTACATATGATTATATGGAAACATCTTTAAAAATCTTCTTCTCAAGAACCACTGGGCCAGGAAAGCTGAAATTTATATGAAATCTTCCTGATATAGTGGAAATTCTAGTTTGTTCAAATCCTGACCCTCGGGGGTATGATAGGCCCCAATAGGGATCAAAGTATATAGAGAAATTCTTTAAAAATCTTATTCATTGAACCAGAAGAGTAAATTTTACCTGAAAGCTTCCTGATATGGAGTAGATTAAGTTGGATCAGATAATGCCTCCACCGGAAATAAGTTAGATAGAGTCCACAGTGGTACATTCTAAATCCCAAACTACTGCCCTTCTTAGTGAAGCAGCTGTGCTCAGGTGAGCGATGTGGCCCTTGGGCCTCTTGTTCTTGATGTTTACATCTTACTTATTGCAATGTTTATGATTGACGTTATGTCTTTGCGTCACAGTATTATGACGTCACAATCGAAAGCTTTCCATCTCGTTAATGCACATTTACTCAGTACATTAGTCAATTTGATAAAAAAAAAAGCAGTTGCATTAGAATTGTAATCCATGACATTCAGTATAATATAATAAATCATGCCTGCAAGAGAGGGCTACAGTGGAAATGATAAAACCATTGCTGATCGAGGCGTAATATTCTTATGTACATTCACTATTTGTAATTGTTTTTTAAAATATCATGTACATTCACTGCTTGTATTTCTTAATCTCATGTATATTCACTATTTGTATTTTTTAAAGAGCCTGCTGAAAAGACAAATAATTTGAAATTATGTTTTGTTTTGTTTTTGAAAATATATGCACATGCATTTATATAAGCCTTAATTAATGCAGCCAAGACATAGTAATTAAAGAAAAATGACTTTACAGCTCTACATGATTTGTATTATACAAATACTCTTGTGTGAAATACAGAAACAACTCAGTATATGTGACCGGTCGGCAGAGAACTCGGAGTCCTCCATGGCACCTGGTCCTGCCTTCCCTTTTGTCGGAGTTTCGTGTTGCCTTACACTGGACTTTGTAGATATGTTTCCGGGGATGATGATTACGTTTAACAAATTGTTAACTTCGCCAATTTATATTTTCATATATTGATAATCAAACATCCTGAATTGGTTCAGATATGTATGATACAACTGCTAAACATTTGAATACACTTAAAAGCTATATTTTACAAAAATGTAAAGACAAGGTAATTATCATTTGATTTTGTACTTCATTTCTCGAATGTAAAACACATTTTTACATACGCTGATCCTTAATTCAATATATCACGAGCTATTCTTTCTCAATTTCAAAGAAAACTCTAAAAGCGAACCAAAGGTTGTTCATAGTACAGGTTTATACACAACTAACTTGCATTAGAGGTTAAAATACATTTATTTAACCATCAAAACACACGTACAATAACTACTTTTAATAAACACGTATACTAATTTTTACAAGAAGAAACAAAAATAAAATATCAAACATGTACATATATCAACAATTACATTTGGCATTCTGGGGGCTGCTCATACTAATCTGATGTTCCTTACTGCCCGGGGGAGACCCAGGGGCTGTGTAACCTAGTGATGATTGGGGGAGCCCAGCAGGCAATGCATATACATAACTAATAAGCCCGGGGAGAGCCCAGCGGGCTGTATAACCTAGTACTGCCTGAGAGGAGCCGGCAGGCAAAATGTATTAGTAACTTAGTGAGCCCAGCGGGCTGTATAACCTAGTGATGCCTGAGGGGAGCCCGGCATGCAATACATATGTAATTTAGAGAGCCCGGGGGAGCCCAGTGGGTAATGTAGATATAAACTATATAGACACCGGAGTAGGCCCACCAGACTATAAATGTTATGTAAGCTAATGCAGACTAGGTGATATATTTGTGGAATCTCTATACAGGTATATGTACCTATGCAAAAATAGACAATATATATATCCTCGTGAATTGGTGGTGAAACAACATTTTTTAATATAAAAATGTTGTTATATCCTTGTTATATATAAAAACGAAAAAAGTTGTTACATCTATATAGGTCAGATAATACATTGATAATTATAATACAATATGAACAGCCCCATATATCATGATATTAGGATTGTCAGCATTTATAGCTTGTCTGGGAATTAAAAAAAATGCTGTAGGAAATCAATTTACCTCCACTTGAATAAACATGGAAGATGTAGGGGTCGAGGGTGGGATAGCAAACATTTCTTATAATAATCACAGTACATGCAGTTTACACGCTGAAAATCTACAGAATGGTCAGCGTCCCTTATCTCGCGTCTGATTGGCTGATGATCATGTGACACAGTTCCTCTCTGCTATTGACCAAACACAACTTATAAATAGAAAAACATTGATGTGTACAGGAAATGAACAGAACAGAATTATAATGTTGTGTAATAAAAAAAATTAAATAAAGTTGGACTTTTGCAACAACTGTTTTTATTCTTGATGGATAGTTTTATAGATTCATCATACTTGAATTTTCAATACATTTTCCGAATAGAAAGCATTTTGACAATTGACACCGTAACCTGAATCTTTCGTTTTCTTAGTCATGGATCATATATCCCAATTGTGTGCTTTTATCGAAAAAAAGATTTTCTCTAGAATGAAAATGCGAAGGTATATAAAACGAAAATCAATCTTTCGACTCCTATAAGGAATTTATGGTTCGCAGAAAGCAACGCAAATGATGAAAGTGTCGAAGACGTCTACATTATTGAGGAATAAAAATAATAATATACATGCCTATTGACCTCGAACTTTAAAGGATGTTTCACTTTGTTTGCGATTACAAAGTATCACTAAGTCATATGTTGACTGATTTGTTTCATACCTTTGTTAGACTGTCATTGTCCTACTAGATTTAACTACGGGTAATCCCGTTTACTTTATTTCGACGACGGGCTCACGGCAGGTGTGACCGGTCAGCAGAGGATGCTTACTCCTCCATGGCACCTAATCCTGCCTTCGCTTTTGTCGAAGGTCCGTGTTGCCCAACACTCGATTTTGTTATGTGTTTTTTTGGGGGGGACTATGATTACGTTTAATACTTTGTTACTTCGCCATTTTATATTCATATCAAGTTTACTGCTAAAGTACAAACGAGGAGTTGAGCCGATCGTATAATTGAAGGTATTGATTTTAAAATGCGTGCGTGTACAATTTCTGTCGCCGCATTGTTTAGTCATCAGATAAGGAAACAATCTAATAAAAAGTAGACGGAAAATACTTCGTAATTTAACGCTTTTCTATTCTTCGATATGCGTTTTAAACTTTCACATAAACGTGTTTCTGAACGAATATTTATCGTAAGTTAAAATTATTAATCATCTGTAAAGTGTGTATACTGTAAATTACGGAGAGAGAACACGCTATATCGTAAATCAACTTGAAAGAACAATTTTAACCACGGAAAATGTTTATATTGCAGTTTCTAAATAGTTTTATTCTTGTTTCATTCAAAACCTGCTGCGCTTCAATTCGTGAGACAAACTTTACCAGATACCTGTCCGAGCTTACAGCGGCGGAGGGTATGTTCAGGTTTGGAGGATGAGAAGTGTCTGCGCATAGAACCGCACTGTGCTGGACTTCCTGCATATTGCTGAAATCTCGTTTAAACAGTGATCTAGTAAACTGGAATAAGCTCTTCTTCGGATGGATACTGGTGGTCAGCTCAGATGGTAAGATAAAATATTTCTAGGTACATGTAAAACATTTTACATGCTTGTAGAATGATTTTAGCTTACTTAAATTCTTTTACTTCTTGAAATAAATGAAAATCGCTGTTAGACTAGATCCTCACATCTTCACTAGTCAAGGGTTTACGATCCGCTCCGCTTCTCCTAAGCGGAAGCGGATCGGTTAAACCCTTGGCTAGCGAAGATGAGGTCCTGAAAGCCCCTCGTTTGTCGTAAGAAGGAACTAATGGAACAGACTCCAAATCCAACGTCGTATACCACAGCATGTGGACAATTAAACCCTTTCTTGCGCAAAGGGCGCAATTACCTAGCATGGCCAAATTGTGCTGCCCTTCGCCGATAATGGTGACGTGTTCGTATGAGTTTATATTTCAAATTGTTAAACAATATGTATTCAAATATTACACACATATTGTTTTGTTTTCTTTCAAAATATTCCTCTTTCAAATCTGCGAGATCTATTGCGTCATAACGGACGGACAATGCGAGTTTTGAAGGTTTCCACTTTAATTGCAGGGCGCTGACAACATGAAACTGCAGACAATGTTTATGTAGAATAACACATCAAAAATTATATTACACATCGAAAATTACATTACAGAGCTAAAATCATATATAGACAATACTTTATATATTGCAGACCGACAGCAAAACTACAAACCTAAACTTGTACACAGAAGACGTGCCCACCCATAATAATTAAAACCAGATATTTGATCCGCTCAGATATTCTTATGTAGTTCATACTCAAGGACGATGGGGCTCACGGCGGGTGATGACCGGTCACAGGGGTGCTTACGTCCTCCTAGGCACCTGATCCACCTGTGTAGTCCAGGGGTCCGCTGATTGCCGCAACTCTTGTTTTTGTAATTATTTAGGATTACGAGATTGATCACTGTTCGTTATCCTTTGACCTTTACATGAAGCCTTCGCTGATATAGAGGAGATTCAAGTTTGTTTCAAAATCATGACCCCGGGGGTGCGTTACTATGGTAGCCCACAATAGGGGATCACAAGTAATTTGACATATGATTATATAGGAACATTCTTAAAATCTTCTTCTCCAAGAACCACTGGGCCAGGAAAGCTGAAGAGATTTTATGAAATCTTCCTGGTATAGTGGAAATTCGTGTTTGTTCAATCCTGACCCTCGGGGGTATGATTGAGGCCCCTAAATAGGGGATCAAAGATATATAGAGAAATTCTTAAAAATCTTATTCATGAACCAGAAGAGTAAATCGTTTACCTGAAAGCTTCCTGTGATGATGTGAGGTAGATTTAAGTTGCGATCAGATCTAATGCTCCACCGGAAATAAGTACGATTAGAGGTCCACAGTCGGTACATTCATATAAATCCAAAACTACTGCCTCCTTTTAGTGAAGCAGCTGTTGCTCAGGTGAGCGGATGTGGCCCTTGGGCCTCTTGTTCTTATGTTTTACATCTTACTTTATTGCAATGGTTTATGCATTGACGTTATGTCTTTGCTCACCGAGTATGTATGACGTCACAATCGAAGCTTTCCATCTCGTTAATGCACATTTATAGTACATTACGTTACAATTTGAGATAAAAAAAAAGCAGTTGCATTAGAATTGGTAATCCATGGACATTCAGCTATCAATATAATAAATGCATGCCCTGCAAGGAGAGGGCGTACAGTGGAAATGATTAAAACCATTGCTTGTCGAGGCGTTAATATTCTTATGTACATTCACTATTGTAATTTGTTTTTTAAAATATCATGTAATTTCACTGCTGATGTATTTCTTAAATCTCAATTATTTCACTATTTGTATTTTTTAAAGCGAGCCGGCTTGGAAAAGACAGAATAATTTGAAATTTATGTTTTGTTTTGTTTTTTTGAACAATATATGCCACATGCCTTTATATAAGCCTTATCATGCAGGCCAAGACTAGTAAATTAAAGAAAAATGACTTTACAGCTCTACATGATTTGTTGTAGTACAAATATTCTGTTGTGAAAATACAGAAACAACTCAGTATATGTGACGGCGGCAGGAATCGAGAGTCCTCATGGCAACACTGGTTCCTGACCTTCACCTTTTGTCGGAGTTTCGTGTGCCTGTACACTTGGACTTGGTAGATAGTTTCCGGGGATGTGATGATTACGTTTAACCAAAGATTGGTTAACTCGCCAATTTATATTTTGCATATATTGAGTAATCCAAACATCCTGAATTGGTCAGATATGTATGATAAACTGCTGAAACATTTGACTACACGTTAAAGCTAGTATTTTACAAAAAGTGTAAAGCGCAAGGTAAGAATTTCGATTGTGGTGAGCTCATTGTGCTGAATGGGTAACTAACACATTATTTACACGCTGATCCTTGACAATATAGTCACGAGCTTCTTTCTCATTTCAAAGAAAAACTTAAAAGCGAACCAAAGGTTGTTGCATGTTACAGGTTGTGATACACAACTAACTGCTAGGATGGTTAAAAATCTTATTAACCATACAAACAGCACACGTACAAATAACTACTTTTTAAATAAACACGTATACTTAATTGTTACAAGAGACAGAAACGAAAATAAAATTCCAAACATGTACTATATCAACAAATAATTGTTGGCATGTGGGGCATGCTCATACTAGATGCTGATGTTCTTACTGGCCCGGGGAGACCCAGGGGCTGTTGTATCCTAAGTGATAGACAATAAGTTTGGGGGGCGCCAGCAGGCAATGGCAGAATACTAAACTAATAAGCCCGGGGAGAGCCCAGCGGGCTGTAAAACCTTTAGTCTGCCTGAGAGCGAAGACCGGCAGGCACAATGTATTGAGTAACTTGTGAGCCCAGCCGGGCTGGTATAAACCTTAAGTAGATGGCCTGCAGGGGAGCTGCATGCAATAATATGTAATTTAGAGAGCCCGGGGAGCCCAGTGGGTAATGTAGATATAAACTAATAGACAACCGGAGTAGGGCCCACCGACTTATAAATGTTATGGAGCTATGCAGACTAGGTGATATATTTGTGGAATCTCTTATACAGGTATATGTAACCTATGCCAAAAATTAACAAGTATATTATCCTCGTGAATTGGTGGTGAAACAACATTTTTAATATAAAAATGTTGTTATTATCCTTGTTTATATATAAAAAACGAAAAAGTGTTACATTATATTAGCGCTCAGATAATACAGTTGATTACATATAATACATATGTAACAGCCCCTATGATCGATGATATTAGGGTTTCAGCATTTTATAGCTTGTCTGGGAATTAAAAAAAATGCCTGCGTAGGAAATCATTTACCTTCCACCTTGAATAAACATGGAAGATGCTAGGGGGTCGAGAGGGGTGGGAGTCAGCACACATTTTCTCTATAATAATTCACAGTACATGCAGTTTACACGCTTGAAAAATCTACAGAAGAATGGTCAGCGTCCCTTATTTCTCGCGTACTGATTGGCGTGATGATATGTGACACAGTTCTACTCTGCTATTTGACAAAACACCAACTTATAAATAGAAAAACGTTGATGTGTGACAGGAATGAACAGAACAGAATGTGATAATGTTGTGTAATAAAAAAAATTAAATAAAGTTGATTTTGCAACAATGTTTTATTCTTGATGGTAGTTTATAGAGGTTATCATACTTGAACTTTTCAATACATTTTCCGAATAGAAGCATTGTTTGGACAATTGCAACGCGTAACCCTGAAGGAATTCTTTCTTTTCTGAGTCATCTGATTTCATATATCCCAATTGTTGTGCTTTTATTCGAAAAAAAGATTTCTCAGAATGAAAATGCGAGAGTATATAAAACGAAAATCAATCTTTCGAACTCCTATAAGGATTTATGGTTCGCAGAAAGCCACACGCAAATGATGTTTAAGTTGTACGAAGACGTCTACATTATTGAGCGAATAAAAATATAATAGTACATGCCTATGACCTCGAACTTTTAAAAGGATGTCACTTTGTTTGACGATTTAACAAAGTTATTCGACTAAGTCATTGTTGAGCTGGATTTGTTTCTACCTTTGTTTAGGACGTGTCATTGTCCACTAGATTTAAACTACGGGTAATCCCGTTTACTTTATTTCGACGGACGGGCTCACGGCAGGTCGTGACCGGTCAGCAGAGGAATGCTTATCCTCCATTGGCACTAATCCTGCCTTCGCTTTTTCGAAGGTCCGTGATTGCCCAACCACATCGATTTGTTGTATGTGTTTTATTGGGGGGGACTATGATTATTTATACTTTGTCTTACTCGCCATTTATTATTCATATTCAAGTTTGACTGCCTAAAAGGTACAAACGAGGAGTTGAGCCGGATCAGTATAATGACAGGGTATTGATTTAAAATGCGTGGTGTACGCATTTCTTGTCGCCCATTGTTTAGTCATCAAGATAAGGAAACAAGTCTAATAAACAATAGACGGAAAATACTTCGTATTTACGGCTTTTCTTATTCTTCGATTGCGTTTTATTACTTTCACGATAAGAGTGTTTGCTGAACGAATACTTTATCGTAAGTTAAAATATTAATCATTGTAAAGTGTGTTACTGAAATACGGAGAGAGAACACGTTTTATAATCGTAAAGTCAATTGAGAGAACAAGTTTACCACGGAAATGTTTATTTATTATTGCCAGTTTTAAATAGGTTTTATTCTTGTTTCATTCAACACTGCGCGCTTCAATTCGTGAGACAAAATTTTACCAGACTTGCCTGGTACGATAACCTGCTGCCGTGGAACTCGGCTCAGCTACCTGTCCGAGCTTACAGCGCCGGGGATGTTCAGTGTGGCAGATAGAAGTGTTCTGCTCGAGAACCGCACTGTGCTGCGGATGTTGTGTACAAACCGTGATCTGATTCCTGCATATTGCTGAAATCTCGTGTTAAACAGTGATCTAGGGTAAATGGAATAAGCTTTCTTCGGATGGATACATGGTGTCAGCTCGAGATGGTAAGATAAATACTTTCTAGGACAGTAAAACCATTTTTACATTGCTTTGTAGAATGATTGTAGCTCTACTTAAATTTTTTACTTCTGGAATAAATGACCAATCGCTGTGTAGACTAGAGTCCTCCATGTTCACTAGCAAGGTTTACAAGAGAGAGCGGAGCGGATCGTAACCCTTGGCTACGTCGAAGATGAGCGTCCTGAAAGCCCTCGTTATGTCGTAAAGAAGGAACTAAATGGAACAGACTCCAAAATCCAAAGTCGGTATACCACAGCAACAGGGCGCAATCTCTAGCTTGGCAAATTGTGCTGCCCTTCGCCGATAATGGGTGCGTGTTCGTATGAGTTTATATTTTCAAATGTTTAACAATTATTCAAAATTTTACACATAATTGTTTTGTTTTCTTTCAAAATATTTATCTATTCAAATCTGCGGATCTATCGCCTCATTATCGAGGGCATTGATAGAAGCGACACAATCGCGAAGTTTTTGATGTTACACTAAAAATTGCCAGGGCGCTGCAACATAAACAGCAGGACAGATGCCTTTATGTAGAATAACACATTCAAAAATTAGTATTACACATCGAAAAATGACTTGAACAGAGCTAAATCCTATATATAGACAATGACTTATTATTATATGCAGGACCGAGGCAAAACTACAAGCCTAAACTTTGTACACAGAACGACAATGCCCCCCATAATAATAAAACCAGATTTTGATCCGCTCAGATTCTGTGTAGTTCATACTAATACATTGTAGGTGCAAATCAAAGATCTATCTCGTTATCAATCAGATTTGCACTTACCCGAGATCCAAAGTGAACATAATGCTGGAAGAAATTTTTAAAAATCTAGACAGGTGTATGGAATGTTTCTCAAAAAGTTTTGCGAT
>CAJDSM010019153.1:5378-16561 GCA_903981925.1 Ostrea lurida
TGTGTCAATTCTTCCACCTGTTTGTTTAAAACGTGATGCAGTTGTCGCGTCAATGTTGCAACATGAGTCGTGTTTTCTTAATCGCTTAGAGTGCACACTAGAGCTTATGAGTTAAACTGATACTAGTGGCAGAATAAGTACCCGGGTATTTGATTTTGCAGAAAATGAATAATTCGCGGGTATTAAGGGGAGTGTTGTGGGTCATTTGCATGACCAAATGATAAAGAGGTCGGTCACACCCTTTGGGATTTCTATCTCCGTCCATATGGGATGAAAGTCATAATTTTGAGATTTGTTATCAAGTTAAATACCCAATTAATAGTTGAAGCATGTTTCAATTTTACATCAGCGAAGTTTTTTAGAGGAAGGCTAATATTTCATAGGAAATGAAGGTCTCAGCCAGCTAATTAATATCACCTCGCACAAGCACCAGTTCGGCAATAAAGTATTCTTATATGTAGAAAGTACATTCTTCTGTGGCGTTATTCTGACGCTTAATTATATTAATATTTTATTACCTCTGCTTAAAGATGAACACCGGAATACATCTTATCGGTGTCGATCTATCATTGGTCTTAGATACTTATAGTAGAAATAGAATTTGTTGTAATAATATCTCGAGGGTATCTGAGCTAAAAATTTTCATGGCATCTGGGTGCATATAGGAGAGAGCACTGCTTAGTTGGTAAAGAGAAATTCGCGTCAAATTGTATATTGAATTAGACCATGTACGCGCGCTAAATTACCAACACGAAATCTGCGTCAAAGTATCTTCACTTGTGGTTTTTAAATATACTAATTCAGTCAGAGTAATAAGAGATGCGCTAATTGCAATTGCATATCGCTTTATGTCCAAAACACTATGAATTCTAGCTATGAAACTGACAGGCTACAGGCACCACACTCCTAGTCTTCTGTCTCTAGTAGGAGCCACTTTGAAAGAGCATACCTTACACATCTCTATGACATAGAGGTTATTGGTTCCGTACACAGGAGATGATTGCATAGAGAGGATTCAGAACGTTCGGATATTTCCATTTCAGATATGAGAATGCAAACTGTCTGTAATTATCTAAAACAGGCATATCACACACACAAAATACTGATAAATATAAAGACCAAACGTCTCGCTCAATTTCCCGCATGGTATGTTCTCTGTTGCTTGTTTTTCTAATATGGAGGCGTTCGGTATAGTTAGGAAAAAGTTGTGATAAAAAACAATATGAGTTATGTGACGGGAATCTGAGTATACTCATTATAACCCGGCAGTGCATCTGGGTATTCGATGAGAGATTCAGGTTTAGAATTTTAGTGTTAAATGCTATTGCACTTATATAGACACAAAACTTGAGACTCATAGTGCTTTGTATGAGTAGCCGAGTCAAACTGTTATGTGTTTTAAAATAGCCTTGAAAATACATGAGATTACTGTATAGGAAGTATGCTCTACATCCCTTTTGTCAGCTTTTACATTCTTATGTGTTTTTTTTCTCATATATACCTCAAATACGATCAAATTCTCTAGATCACGCAACTGTAAACATCCTTTTTTTAATGACACGTTTTGGCTATGAAGAGCACACAGAAAGACATAAATTGTAATAGATATATATTAGTAGCAAGAAACCTCATGATATTTACATTTGCAGAATAATTTTATAATTACTTTATGTTTGTCTGCATCGTAACTCGAGACTGTGGGATTATCTATATAATTTTCCATTGAAAGATCTTACTAATATTCTTACGGTCCGCAATGAGCTAAATGGAGATCGAGTGACAAATAAACTGATGTAAAGATACATAGCGGATAGTGTGTTTATTTTGGCTCTAGGTGTTTCAGTAAAAGGATGTTTTGGCGTATATAGTTATAAGATAGATTTCGAGGTCCAGTGGGTAAAGTCCCTGAGGTCAATCACACTGTAAAACGCAGATTCGATAGCAGACACACATAACATCGCAATACACTGTATCTATCCGTTAGTCGTCATCAGTAATCGATATTATCACCTCAATGAGTGCCAAAAAAGTTTTACTGAGCTTTATTGTCCCTTAATGAACTACTATAAGAATTCCACGGAACAAGAGAAAAAACACACAATGTTGGAAAGTTGGTGGATAACAATAGGTGAGACGAATATGAGAATAACCATTGCAAATTGCCACCAGGTAGTTTCAGTGTCGGATAGAACACATGTCCGCAACTAGGTACCAAAGAAAACAAAGAGTTCACAGATGTCAACACAGCTCCCTTATACAATAGAAGATGATGAAATTGGTCTCATGTGATTTCTAATAACGCAGAGGAATTTTCCTCTGGGAGGTCTAAGAATAGGCGAAGAGTGAGCGCCACGATGACAAGTGAATGATATATAGGTCACTCAATAAAATACTTTCTGAGCAAAATTTTTTTGTAACCTATAGTAGGGAATAAATATTGAAGAAATACTCTCCAAGGTAATTATACATGACAAGAGAGTCAATTTCTAATATTGCACGAAGATCGAACATTACAAATCATCTCATAGTGAGTGATTACTCTAGGCCAATCAGTCGCACACACTTAAAAATAATGTGTAGCTAGCCACACGTAATTCTCTCGATAGAAGACAATAGTATTCTCCACTTGTCCATGTTGTGGAGAGACACTACGGATATTGATAGTGGAAGCAACAAGTAACTTCAAGAGACACATCATGTACGCAGAGACACGCCTGACACGTGATATGAAACCTGAGTTAATAAGTATACCTATCCACCAATCCACACTTTGTTTTTTTAGAGAGAGTGGTGAGGAGTGTGAAAGCTGTCAATTTAACGCAAGCTAAATCAGAGCAGTATGTCATTCTGATATTGCTTTCACTGCGATTCAATAATTGTTAATATAATCTCGTTAATCAAGTAAAAATGATATTTCATGATATAAACGCTCTTGTATGTTAAAAAAGCACGTCAAATATGTATTATTAATATTAATAATAGCTCATTACCGTCTTAATACACATGAACCCGTGTAGCTCGAGGGATTGACAAGCCACCAAGCCCTCCACAAACCGTATAGGGATATTAATAGAATCGGACGATGACACTAGACGTGTATAGCAAGATTGACTCTTAATAAACTGACATCAATCGGACGTACAAGCTTATACTGCAAGAAAGCTTAGCGCAATAGAGTGTCAAAACGGAGAAGCAGAGGATATAAGCTCTGATGATACTACAGTTGAAGTCTGGCTTAGCAGTAGCAAGATATGTAGTGTTTTGGATTAAACGTTACGTAGCCACTATGTTCTCAGTAAAATAGACTCGCTACCAATAAGATGATATTGATCGCTGGCTCTATATATGATCGCGATATAGAGTTTGTTTAAGTTGGGACTGCGCTCTTACGAATTTCATATTTCATATCACCACGAAACTATACAAGCAATTCTAATTCCACCTGAGAGTATGTCTTATAATCGCGATGAAACTTGGTAATCTCAAGTAAGCATCAATGTTGTAAGTCTATCTCTCTACCGAGAGACAGTATATCTAACTTATCAACAGTAAGGATATTCGCGCAGCAGATTGAAAGTTTATAACAGCAGTGTGAAATCCTATTGAGGAGCACCTTGAGATTTAACTCTACTCTGGAAAAGAGTTTTATCAGAAACTCTCTGCGATTTCACCAGTTAGACAACAAGCTATGGGTGAAGATGAAAACTAATGTGGTCCTACACAACTTTATCTTTAATAACAAAGGATAGGAGCGTAATAGTTATATATTACTATAACTAATATTAACCTCAAGTATGTAATATGATTGCATAGTAAAGTTTATTTTACCGAATAAGATATAAAAAGTAAAAGAGAATAATATTTTATCTTTATTTAATCACACTAATACTCTATATACACGTACATTCGTAATTAAGAATTGTAACTTGTTATATCCTTTCAGGGATATTAATGGGGATCGACACTTGCTGTGAGCAAGAAGGCATTTGTTGTCTCTGCTGTTTGTTATATCTCAGAGATAAAAATGCCATTCTGTACCGAAAACATGTGAGAGGGCAGTTCATACTGTCGCATTAAAGAAATAACTCTACATCTCACTCGAGATTGTTTGTTTATATTTGTTTGTTTGTCGAAAGATTCTATGCAGGAAGATTAGGAATTCAATGGAAGTCTATTCAAAGTAAGGTGATGACAATGAATGAGAATTTATAACATGCGATATTCTCGCACTTTTTATAGTGTGGTGATGTGCTAACAATCGATGGGAAATAAAGGCATTTTCATTCACAAACAAACGTCATGAGATCTGTGTATTTATGAAGTTATGATGTAAAAGAGATGAATAGAATATATATTATTATTACTCATCATCCAGATTCGCAATAGGTTCGCAGACAATTGAGTAGATCGAATTTAGAAATACGCAAGCAAAACTACCATGGTATTTTCTGAATATGTCGGGATCTTGCCACAGGCAGATGCCAGGAAGGAGTGGAACTTGATACGTTTTGTGAAATAATATAAAGTTGAGCTAACCCAGTCGCACCACAGACACCTTCCACACAATCGGGCCGCACTATCAGAGTTCCGTGCTAGCAGGTTGATACCTATTTAACCAACACATGTGTTAAACGTCTATAGAAACACGCCCTTGTAGCTTATCCTTGACCTATGTGTATAATACAAATAATCACACGTCTTGATAAGATCAAACGCTTAAATGTGCACGTCACACACCGTGAGTATGGAGAGAGCTATACGGCCAAATATTTAGTCTAGTAGGCTGAATCAGTTGAGCTCGTTATTTAATTTGCAGTAATAATGTGTAAGTGGAAGGGGGCCTGAAATTTCTAGTCGGTGGTAAGTAATATTAACGTTACGCCCTTAGTGCTAAAGTAGTCGGCTCTAATAAAGAGTTGTATTCTAGCCGATCTTACTCAAAGTACTGTGTTCTTATGAATGATTGCTCATATTTTGAGCAATATTAAATTACTGGAAAGTATTTATATAGACCGTCGATCACCAGATTGACAATTAAAGCGCCAAGTCTAACATGTACCAGGCTGAATTTTAGAATCATGTAATACGGCCTCAAAGTAGGATCGCTTCGTTAATTGAAGGATTAGGCGGGTCACGTGGTCAAAACTTTTGCCAGAATCGGTTGAACAATTTCATAAAAAATGAAAAGTTACACGTGATTTGTCGCCTGTTTTCATAAATAATATTTTGAAGAATGATACCGGATGTATATTCGTGAGATCTATTATTCTTATAGTAACAATGCCGGGCGCTCAGCGATGGAAGTTGAGATCACTAGATGATTGAGTGCTCTCACACTCAGGTTATTGGTATAACGCTAGAGTACATAATTTTTCGACTCATTCTCGGGCGAGCATGAGTAGCGTAAAATTCGCTTCCGAAAGAAGTCTTTATATGATTGAGCAATTGCGCTCACGCACAACGGATGTCACTAATACTATACGTCTCTTTATATTGTAGTTCGCGACGGAGTATGCTCAGGTCCAGAAAGGTAGATATCACTTTCCATAAAAGAGTTCCGTAACGGTAACCGAAGGGGACGTGAACATAAGAGCGTGTGCATTCTCACATGGTAAGCGCAAATTAAATTTTATGTATACAGCAGCACAGGATTATCTAGATATAGGAGCCGATGAGCCACACTCGTTAAGGCGATCGAAAGCAGAACTGGAGATTTTGTGACTCCTTTATTCTACAACAGATGTATTGTTAGGGTCGCATCGATGAGCAGAATGAGTTTATGAGTCTTGTATATCCCTAAGTATGGATAACAACACTCTGGTACACTCTACGCAGATATTATGAATGACACTATATAGTATTGTGTCTGTTGCTAGCAGCAGTGTACTTATGATCACTGGCTGCTATACTATAGCGTATGTAAGATCGGCACACATGGGGAGATGTAAGTTAAGGGATAGACGGAACGTCACGTTGAGAGATAATACGCCATTGAAGTCATGGACCTTGTCTGTGGAATATATCATGATCTATATGTATGTGGCATGATTGAGAATGTAGGTCGATTGGGTGAAGACTCGGCTCAGACATTAAGAAATCGTGAAGGACGATTATCCTCACTCATGCATATAGAGGAGGGACGCAGGGATGCACGCACGCACCGCAGCACGACGCAGATGATTGGCGAGAGGGAGTATGTGCGTATGCAGTGCACGCAGAGAGAGAGGGGGGGGGGAAAGAGTATATGAGGTATGTATGTATATGCGCAACCGATAAGGTCAGAAGACAGACACGCAGCATACATAATGAGTAAGTAGCGAGAGAGGAAAAGACAGGACGAGGAAAAGGGATGAGAAAGGACAGTCTTCGTCACTCATATATATATCTATTTCGCTCACACAACCCCTCGGTTGTTGTAAGTGAGAAGTCGCTACTATCGACGTGTAGCTATAGGTATAGTGGACTGTAGAGCAGGGTAGGCAGGATGTTATATATAGGTTGATCTGCACAGTGGTAAAAAACGAGAATCCAATGTCATTTAAAACTCAATTCACCATCTAAATAATAATAGAAATCTTATTTCGCAAAATGGAATAGAAATTTCGATACTGGGCCACACACTCTCTTCGCCACGCACTACACTCTCTCGCTCGGTCAAACATTTTTTATTTAAGCGGTTCGGAGACGTAATTTGTGATTGTACCACGAGCGAACTGGCTGATGTAGGGAAGGTCTAAAGCAGTATTATTGTGGACGGAGAGGGTAGGACGGAATTATGCATATAGTTATGAGAGTATCTAGATAAAACTGTTTTGAGTAGATCACTGAATGCTGGCCTCACGATATACAGTCTATTTTGTTTGGAAGTCACTCTATGGCACAGTATATATCCCTTGGACATGGTTGCAATTGTTTCCGATCGCACCTGATTAGTAAAACAATAAAGTTAAAGCATGCCTCCTGAATAGATTAACTTGAATATAAACTTGGTGTATCTATGGGCGATGACTATTCTGTGATATAAAAACATCGTCTACATAGGGATGAAATATTCCTGTGGTCTGAACTGTCGCCTAACCTACTGGAGGTGAATGATTCGTGTGGTATAAACAGTTGCTACCGGAGTGAGAGCACGTGAGGGCGGTTTGTTGATTCTCCACACACAGTTATTGGGAACACCAATTGGGTGGGGAATATTCTGTATATAAACAAGATCGTCTACCTACTAGAGGAGATATTTGTAATATAAACAAGTTGCCTACCTATGGAGGTGAATATTCTGTGATATAAAACGGTCCCCTACCTATGGAGTGAATATTCTGTGATTATAAACAAGTTGCTTACCTATGGGAGGTGAATATTACTGTGATATACACTCAGCCACCTATGGAGGTGATATTCTGTGATCATAACACGTCCCCGCCTATGGAGGTGAAATATTTGTGATATATACACGTCGCCATACCTATGGAGGTGAATCTACAACAGTCTGACTTGTATTCTCCTGGTATGTGATGTACTGTGGGTATAAGTATAAGGAAACCGGTGCGCTCAGACAGGACCGCAGCACGGCTATTGTTATGATTATGGGAACCACACTCGAAACGCACTAAGTCAAGTGGTAGCTATAAGAATTGAATTATGATTGATTACACTCAGTATAGTAGCACTCTCTCCACCTTACGGAGTGAGAGAGGCTGACGCTGCTTACAAGCTATATATCAACGCGGTAACGTGATTGCTGTAAGAAATCACAGAGCACACTCTGAGATGGACACAGTTGAGCATGGTCGACTCGTAGCGGTGATGGATATAATACTCATATGGAGGCATCGGTGTTCGGTATGAAGACTAGGGATACACTATATGTTGTAACCGCAATGTATGTTATGTATTTTGAGCATCAACCGGGCGGTCTATGGTCTAATGGTTATTCACACACTACAAACACGTGGGTACACGAAAAATTAACATGCCACTTATATTTGTATTACAGAACATAATAAAATATCAGGTTTTTTTGAAGCGTCATTTTTTTCCGCGGCGAATCTTAGTTAAAATGACGTACCTAACTACGCGAACGAAATTTTTACGAGAATCCAGTTAGCCAAAACTTGGGTAGCGCTGCGAAATTGTAAAATGAAATTTCGCGAATTCATTTTTCACGGAATTGGGAAATCATCGGACTAGCGGGAAAATGGATGCATGCGGAAAAAAAACTGATATACGGTATATATGATGAAATCAGTGCAGGCAGTATATGTATTGTAGTTAAATAAATTTGAATATTAACCGTTTCCTCTTTGAAGGAAGATAAGCAGCAGTAAATGTATTGTAGAACAATAATTTTGAATATTTTAATTGTTCGCCTCCTTTAAGGAAGATAGCAGGAAATATATGAGAATGTTAGTATAAACGGAATTTGGGTCAAGTGACCTCAGCTTTCTGCAAGGTATCTCATTGCTGGAATGATATGTCAGCTGTTTAACTGTAATAAAGAAAGAAAATTCCAATTCCATGTGTGGTGAAAAATTTGTGATTTAAAAAAGGAACTTTCAATCTATGTAGAAATATCCCCTTAAATCTGTAATTTAGCTGACTATTGATAAATAAACATCAACCGGTGTATCAGAAAATTTACTCTGTGCAATAAGTTAATACATGTAAATACTTGATAAAAACTTTCAGCTAAAAAAAAAAAAAAGAAGAGAGAACCGTAGAGCTCAATGAGTTTTCCTTCATGGTAATATTGTACTTTTAACGCCGTTGCTGGGGAGAGTTGTAGTTGTGAGATTGTAAAAACAAACGCACACAATGACTGTGCAAATGCAGAAAGAAATGAAATGATTTCAGTATTTCATACTGACTTTATATGAAATGTAACGTTTTTTAAGAGAGCTGCATATAGAGTGTCAATCAAGATGATATCAGGTAAAGGCTAACAAATTCAGAACAGTTCACGTTTATTAAAACATAAATGAGTTAGGTGAGGTGAAAGTCTTTTGACAATGTAAAAACGAACAGACTGCACAGCTGAGCGGTGAAATTCTGAATTCCGAAGCGCATTATGAGATGGAGAAATCCGCCATTCCATAGAGTGATCAACACACACAATATACATTTACTGCATGAAAGTGAGGGGCTATCAGTATTTTATACCTCATTTATAATTTCGAATATGATTTTAGGTGAATAAAATTGATATCCTACTGTCATGGCAGTAATGTATATTGTGATGTGTTGATAACTCTACTGGAATGGGGTGATTTCTCCATCTGATAATTTTTGTGAGTTCAGAATTTCACGCTCAGTGTGCAGGTCTGTTGGTTTTTAGACAATTGTCAAAGATTTTAGCGTAACTGAATCATTTAGTTTTTTACAAGTGAACTGTTTGTAATTGTTAGGCTTACTGTATCATCGATTGATTGAACTGCTATATGCTAGCTCGTCTTAAAAAACTGTATAGTTATATAAAGTCAGTATGAAAATACTGAATATTCATTTTGTGCTGCATTTGACGTCATTGTGTGCGGTTTTGTTTAACAATTAACTCACATAGTTCATGTCTCCCACAGGGCGTTAAAGTAAATATTAGCATGCAGGAAAACTCTGCTAGGTTCTGGTCTTCTTCTTGTTTTTTTTTTGTTTTTAGTATTGAAGAGATTTTATCAATATTATCAGATGGTATTAAACTATATGTGACAGAGAAATTTTCGCTGATTACACCGTTTTGATGTGGTATTTAGGTTAATGGTCAGCTAAATTAACAGAATTTTAAAGGGGTGAGGTATTTTACATTATGGATTGAAAGTTATTGTTGTTAAATACAAATTTTTCACCCCACAGTGGAATTGGAATTGTTCTTTCTTATTAGCTGTTAAAGTCTTTGACATCAATAGTCAGCAAAGTTGGAGATGCCTTGCAGAAGCTGAAGGGTACTGGAGCAAGAATTCGTTATGACTACATTCTCATATAGTTGCTGCTGATCTTCCTTAAAGGAGGGGGAACGGTTAATATTCAAGAATTTCTTTCTACAATAATGTCTGCTGCTGATACGTTCTCAAAGGAGGGGAAACGGGTTAATAATTCAATTTATTGTACTACTACATTATACTGCTAGCTGTTATCATATTATATCGTATATCAAGGTTTTTCCTGCATGCATGCCATTTTTCCGCTTTGTTCGCGATGATTTCCAACTCGTGAAAAATAAATTTCATACAATTCTCAGCGCTACCCAAGTTTTGGCTATTACTTAGATTTCATGAAGATTTCGTTCGCGTAAATTTAATATGTCATTTTAAGGTAGGATTCGCGGAAAAAAACATGACGCGGAAAAAACCTGATATACGGTATTTATTGTTCTGTAATACGTCAACATATACAGTGCATGTTGAATATTGTTGTACCCACTTTGGTAGTGTGTGAAATAACTATAGACCAATAGACCGAGTTGATGCCAAATTGCACTGTGCTTCAATGTAAACAACAACATTTAAAATGTTACCGTCTATGCCAATTTGATAATCTAAAGTCTTTATCATCTTGTTTTGGCAACCAATTTTGGACGCTGCTTTGGTAATTCATAACGTTTGTGGTTGATGATTATAGGACTCGGCAAAATGAGACATTCCCTCGCAACATAAATGTACTCCATATATTATAATTAATCAACAGTACACAACCAGGAGAATACATTAAGTCAGACTGTTATTCACCTCCAGTAGGTAGGCCGAGTGTTAATCCACAAATATTCACCTCCATTAGTACGGCGACTGTTTATAGTATTATTTAGCGATATTTTAAGTTTTTGCAAATAGGAAGCATCTGCCGAACTTATTGGTTAAAGTCAGGCTTCAGTTGGAGATCAAGTTGGTATCAATATAGAATGAGGCCAAATTCGAATGCAGTTTTGTGGGTTATCTACTATTACATGCTTTCACATATAGGGTGGAGCCAGAATTGTTTCTAGTTATATTATTAAAGTTCTGTATCTCATAAAGTATTTGATGATAGAAAAAGAACCCAGACATTGAACTATGATATTGAAGTATTGATATGTAAATACATCTACGGTGTGTACCATGTATACATTTGGATGAATATGGATCTCAATATTGAGCATAATAAAATCAGCGTCAGGGACAAAAATATGGACGCACCAGGGTACCAGAACTGCACAG
>CAJDSM010019157.1:0-14156 GCA_903981925.1 Ostrea lurida
CAAGCGGTGCCAGGTAGTTTTTATAAAGCGCCTAAGCGGTGCAGTATTTTTATAAAGCCCTTAGCGTGCAGTATATTGTTATAAAGCTAAGCGATGCGCGAGTATTGTTTATAAAGGACCTAAGCGATGCGAGTAAGTATCTGTGTATCAAAGACGCAACGCGAGATGACAGTATATCGTATATAACGCCCTAAAGTGTTGCATGCATTTGTTATAAAGCCTAAGCGATCTGCAGTATCTTGTTATAGAGCCTAAGCATGTGCAGTATTTTGTTATAGATCCGCCTATAAGCAGTTGCAGTATTCTTGTTATACAAGCCTAAGCGTGCAGTATGTTGTTTCTATCAAATGTCCTAAGCGTCGGCGCAGTATTTGTTTATTAAAGCCTATACGCATGGGACAGTATTTGTGCATTATAAAGCCAATAAGTCCGTGCAGTATTTGTTACTATAACGCTAAGCTGCATATTTGTTGTGATACAAGCGCCGTAAGTCGTACAGTCATTTGTTATGAATAGTCCTAAGCGTGCATAGTATGCGTTTGGTTATATACGCCTAAGTGTGAACCAGTATTTTGTTATAAAGCCTAAGCTTGCGGAAGTATTTTGTATATACCCGACTTAAGCGGGTGCAGTATTTGTTATAAAAGTCCTAAGCTTTGTCGAGTATTTGTTATAATTTACGCCTAAGCTGTGCCAGTATTGTTTATAATAACCTGTAAGGCTGACGATGTATTTTTTATATTAAAAGCCTTAAGGCGTGCAGTATTTGGTTATAGTAAGCCTAGATGCATATTTGTTATAAGCCTAATAGTGTGCAGATATTTGTTATAACAGCCTAAGCGTTGTGCAGTATTTTGTGATAAAGCCTAAAGTCGTGCAGTATGATTGATATAGCTATAGTCTATATTTTATAACGGCCTAAAGCGTTGCAGTATTTGTAATATAGCCTAAGCTGTGGCTAGTTGTAATGTGTTATATTAACGCGGCTAACAGTTGCAGTATTTGTTATAATAGCCTAAGCGAGGTTGCAGTCATTTGTTATACCAAGCCTTAAGCGTGCAAGTTATTTGTTAATATAAGCCTAGTGTGCAGGATATTTGTTATATAAGCCTAGAGGGTGCAAGTTATTTGTAGTAAAGCCAAGTTGCATGCAGTATTTGTTATAAAGCCATTAAGCGTTGCAGTATTGTTCTATAAAAGCCTAAGTGCTGCAGGTATATATGTTATTAAATCCTTACTAGCTCGTGCAGTACTTTGTATATAAGCATATAGGCACGATCAGTATCTTGAGTTGATTTAACGCTTAGCGTAACGAGTTCTGATTTGATGAAAGCATGTTGCTAGTGATTTATGTTATAAGCCTAAGCGGCCGTATTTTGTCTAATAAAGCCTAATGTGTCAGGCTATTTGTTAATTTTACCTACAGCGGTCTATGTTATAGAGCGCTTCTTGCAAGCGTCAATTTGTGTATATAGATAGCCTTAAAGTGTGGTCAGTATTTGTTTATAATAAGCCTAAGGTTGCGACTACTTCTGTTATAAACCTAAGGCGTTATGCGGTACTGTTCGTTATAACCTAAGGTCGCCAGTATTTTGTAATACAAGCCTAGAGCGTGTGCAGTATTTGGTTATAAGCCCTAATATAAGCTGTGCAGTAAATTTGTTTTTATGTCAACGCCTAATGTGCTAGGCTGATAAGCCAAAGCGTAGCATGTAATTTGTTATAAAGCCTAAGTGTGGCAGTAATTTGTTATAAAGCCTTAGTGTGCAGTATTGTTTAATAAAACCCTAAGCTGCAGTAATTTGTAATAGCTAAGGGCGTTGTAAAGCCTGAATCAGTGGGATATTTGTTAAAGCCTAAGCGTGCAGTATTGCTGTTATATAAACCCTAAGTGTGCAGGTATGTTGTTTTATTAAAAGCCTAAGCTGTGCAGTAGTTTTGTTATATTTAAGCCTAACGTTGCAGTATTTTTTATAAAAGCCTAAGCTGTTTTTGCCAGATTTGTTATAAAGCTATACGCGTGTGCAGTCATTGTTATAAAGCCTACGTGGCATCAGTATTTGTTATAAAGCACCAAGCTGTGCGAAGTATTTGTTAATTGAAGCCTAAGAGCTGTGGTTACAGATATTGTGTTATAAAGCCTAGTGCTGAGCAGTATTTGTTATAAGAGCTAAGCGTGCAAAGTAATTTGTTATAAGCCATAAGCGGCAGTATTTGTTTTATAAACTAAGTTAGCACTATTGAGTACGCATTGCAGTAATTTGTATAAAGCCTAGCTGCGATTTTTTACTTCAGCTAGGTGCAGATATTTTGGTATAGAAAGCCTGAAGCGTGCAGCTATTTGCTTATAAAGCCTAAGGTTGGCAGTATTTGTTATAAAGCCTAAGTGTGCAGTATATTCTGTTATAAAAGCCCTAAGGGCAAGTTACTTTGTTATACTTATAGCCTGAGGGCATGGCAGTAATTTGTGTTATAAAGCCTTAAGCTGCATTTTGTTTAGCCAAGTATTTGGTTTTATTTAAAACACTAAAGAGAGTATTTGTATATAAGCCAATGGCAGTATTTGTTATACAAACCTAAGCTGTGCATATGTTTTGTATAAAGCCTAAGCAGTCGGCCAGGGTATGTTGTTATTAAAGCGGCAATTTAAGTGGTGCAGATATTTGTGGTAATAAGCCTAAGTGATGCGATTTAGCGTAATGTTTGGTTATTATAAGAGGCCCTAAAGCGGTGTGCAGTATTTGTATTATAACAGCCTAAGCGTCGTGCAGTATTTGTTTATAAAGCCTAAGCTTCGAGTATTTGTTATAAAAGCCCTAAATGGCCACGAGTATTTGTTATAAAAGCCTAAGTGTGCGAGTATTGTTATAAACCTAAGCGTGGGGCGAGGTATTTGTAAGGTGAAAGCTAAGTGTTGCGCAGTAGTTTGTTATAAGCCTAATTAAAGTGTGCAGATATGTTTGTTATAAAGCTGCTAAAGTGTGCCAGCATGTGGTTATAAAGCCTAAGCGTGAGTATTGTTATAAAGCCTAAGTGTGCAGTAATGTTTGTTATAAAAGCCGTAAGGTGTTGCAGATGTTGTTAATAAAACCTTAAGCGGCGCAGTATTTTGTAATAAAGCCTAGTGGTGCAGTGAGGTTGTTATAAAGCCTAATAAGTGTGGCAGTATGTGTTATAAAGCCACTAAGCGCTGCAGTATTGTTATAAAGCCTAGTGATGCAGGTATTGTTTATAAAGCCTCTAGAGCGATGCAGTATTTGTTATAAAGCCTAAGAGTGGCCTCGCGTGGCAGTATTCTGTTATAAAGCCTAGTGGCAGCAGTTGTTAGTAAAGGCCTAAGCGTGGCAGTAATTTGTGTATAGAAGTGCCCTAAGTGTGCAGTATTTGGTTATAAAGCCGGTACGAGTGTTGGCCGGATTGGTTATAAAGCCTAGACGTGCGGAGGTAGTGGTGTTATAAAGCCTGAGGCAGTGCAGAGTATTTGTTATAAAGCCTAAGCGGGCGAGTAGTTTGTTATAAAAGCCTTAAGCGTGCGAGGTGTATTGGCTGTATAAAGCCTAAGCATGCGGGAGTATGTTATAAAGCGCGTGAAGGCGTGCGAGTGATTTCGTTATAAAAGCCTAAGTGTGCAGCATTTGTTATAAGCCTAAGCAGTCGCCAGTATTTGTTATAGAGCCGTAAGTGTGCGAGTATTTGTTATAAAGGGCCTGAAGTGCGAGCAGTATTTGTTATTAGAGAGCCTAGCGGTGCAGTATTTGTTATAAAGCCTAGCAATGCAGTATGTTAATAAAGCCTAAGCGTCAGCGATATTTGTTTATAAAGCCTTAAGCGTGCGAGTATTTATGAAAGCACAGCACAGTATGTTGTTATTAAAAGCAGCTAAGTTGTGCAGTGAAGATTTGTTATAAATGCGGCGTAGAGTGTTGCGAGTATTGTTATTAAAGCGCTAGTCGGTGCAGTATTTGGTTATAGAAGCCTCAGCATGCAGTATTTGTATTAAAGCTAAGTGTGCAGTAGTATTGTGTTAGTAAAGCCTAAGTGGTGCAGTATTTGTTATAGAGCCGTAGAGCGTGGCAGGTATTTGGTTATAAAAGCCTGAAGCGGTGTGCGAATTGTGTTATAACGCCTAAGCATGCGGCATGCAGTATTTGTTATAAAGCCTAAGCGTTCGGTATTTGACTGGTTCTCTTACCAGACAAACAGCGGGCTCCAGCGCGTCCTGTAACTGACTACTGTAATCCCTCTCCTCGTTATCCTGCTGATGTTGACGACGAACTCGACATGAGAAAGTGGCAAACTTAAATTCACAGGTCAGCTGCCCGATTAGACTGAATTCCTCCTTCTTTACTACTTCCCTTGGACCATATCTAGATTGTAACACCAATAAAACAAATGTAGCCCACCAGCAGGTAGAAAAATCTGTTACGGGTAACTTTCCTTTTGTTCACCAAAAATTTCCTGGCAAGAGCTGATAAGCCAGTTTGAATAAGAGTACCGCAAACTGTACACTTACAGGGTTCGACACTAACGCTAGCCCGAGGCTAGTAAATTTTGTCCCGGACTACCAAAATATCATTTGGTATGAGAAGTACGCTTACTGATTTTGATGGTCCTCCCCCCAATAGATTGGTGTGTATTCTGCCTGTAAGGTTTTCCTACAAACTGATACTAGAACTTTGACCTTGAAAAAGATAAGCATCTTCCTCTCATCATAGTGATCATATGTACCATGGTTGTAAGATCCTGGACTATTTGTCTTGTATGCCTGCCTACAAGGTTTTCCACTAAGTGATACTACAACCTTGACCCTTGACCTTGAAGAACAAAAGGTGTATTTCACGTGGCATGAGGAGTATGTGTACCGAGTTTGATGGTCTTAGCCCCTATTGTCAGTCAGTATTCTGCCTACAAGGTTTTCCTAATAACAAATACTACAACCTTAATCTTTGACCTCTGACCTTGAAAAGCAATAGGCATCTTCCTCTCCACATGGTGATCAAAAGTACCATGTTGTAAGATCCTGGAGCTTATGGTCTGGTTGTTATCCTGCTACAAGATCCGGACAGACAGACAGACGTACGATGCCATACCATGACTTAAATACGTCCAATTTTTGTAAAGCCCATTACAGATTTACATGAAAGATTTAAGGATATGAAGGACCCGGATCACACGATTGACAGAGATGGAGTAATCGTAATCTGTAATCTCTCTTTGTTAAACATTCTAGTGATTGCTTCTGAGGGACCATATCAGGAAAGTGTGAATATTTAAACATTTCTGAATTGTTTGTCAAAGAGTTACCAAGTCTTCCTCGGTTTTCTCCCACTTCAACATTGCACCTGATGCTACCGGAAATGTTATTGCCTTTAATACTGCAGACCAAAAATTTGAGAACATAAAGTGTACCTCGAAAGTTTCGTCTTAGTAGGACATTATGACAAAATTAAATCTTTATTATTTTTAAAATGTTCGGAATTGTCAATCAGTATAAATATACATGTAAAGTACAATGTAGTTTAGTGCTTTAGATAATAATATGATAAATAATGTTTTAAGTTTTGTTTTTAATTATAGCACCCTTGCTCAGCAAAAGTATATTTAAAAAAGTAATCTGTAATTGTAATTGATTACTTTTCATTGTTTTCAAAGTCATTGTAATTGTAATCAATCCTAAAATTTCTCCGCCAGTTCTATTTTGACTTTCAAGAAACATGATCTGTCTTGTTCATGTACATCATGAATAACCTTCCATTATAACTTTCATATTGTCTATTTATTTTATAGGCCTACTCAATAGAGCCAGTAATTGTACCATACAGTAATACAGTACTAAGTTACTACTGATAGAGCGTTGTAGTATTGTATTTAATGATTAACTTACACAGCACACATAACTTTGGTCTCATTCTGTTCAATGTAAGCGGAACCTCTAGCTTGGCTGATCACTCCAGCTTTCAGGACTGTCAAAAGAAAACAAGAGAAAGTAGTACAAAACAAATCAAAATCATTATACAACATAAATAAATATTACAGTGAGATACGAGTCTGGGCTCTAACTCAGAAATTTGGTAATGGATCCTGCAAGGCTATAGAAATTGGGAAATGTAGAACAGCTAGTCTGGACACAGTTTGGAGATAGAGAAAATCACATCTTCATTAGGGGGGAAATGTGGGCCTTCCATTTTCTTGGCCATCTACCAGCCTCAACTTTAGTCAATCTTGAGTGACACACCTTTGGGGCTACATTCTTCTACTACCTGGTACCATCAAGGTATCAGTCTATTAACAGTAATAAGACATTACCCATAATACTTACACACAGGTCGAACTTGTTCAGCCTTTCTTCCATCTTTTCTTTTTCCATCTAAGACAATCTAGATCAAGGCAGTATATAATTATTAGCTAAATTCACCTCACACAGCAACTGTATTACAGCAATCAGAAGAAAATCAGAAAACACACTATAGCAGTGCAATAAGTTTAAGACAGGTTATGTGGCATATTAATTTTCAACAATCTGAGATCCACAGAGGGTGAAAATCAAAGTCTGGTAACATGGACAGTTGATAAAGAGACCTCTACAGACCAAGGTGCAAATAAACACTACACAATTATTCTGTAAAAGACTGTCCATTTACACTGAATTTCAACATGTTTTTCATAGAAAATTTCTATACTACAAAGTCAATAAATGTACACCGTAGCACATTCACTGTATACTAAGTAAAACCTTTTTACGAAACACAAAAATTTATCTTTTACAAAAATGATACGAAAGAAATTTTTGATGCCCAGTGGAACAGATGGAACCTAATATTTTCATAAGACTCACACTCTATCTCTCTCTAATCTTCTTTCTTTATCTCTTCTCTTTCTTAAAAAAAAGTCTGTACTGATGCTTGATTTTGTTATGCATATTTTGAATTATAATTATACAAATGCTTGAAGAATAAAAAATTATTAAAAAAAAAAAGTATTCTTCTTTGGTGTTGTTCAGTATACATATATGTACTTGTATTTCATTCACACAGTTGGTATTTTATTTTTTAAAGTTTCTTCTTGTTGCAAGATCTACCTTCTCCTTAGATTAAATGTAGTTTCACTGTGTGGGTAATATATATACATATGGCTAGAAGGCAGTTGCAATCCCTCTCCTTGTTCGTTTTATTGTGTCTAAATTCACTTAAAGTAGATATAACGAGACAATGCAAGGGCAAGATTCCCTGCAACACAAGATTTATAAATGATGGTCAATAGCGACCTTCAACTTTGATCCTTGAAAATCAATAGGCTTCATCCTCTCTCCATGGGCAATATTTGTGGAAAGTTTGATGTGATATCATGAATGCCCTTGCTTCTGTCTTGTTCACAAGGTTCTGGATACACACACAGCAATGATGTATTATGATAATCCCCTCCACAACTAGATACCCAGTTTGATAGTGTAACCTGGTTACAAAGAAACTGCTCCAATTTCTTGCCAATTGCCATATATGACTCCACCTGGCAACTACGGTTAAACTACCAGGCTAAGGTGATTGAACCTGCACAATTCTGATAACTTGTGCTGTACCCCGTCTGACCGCCACATTCTGATAACTTGCTGGACCTGTCTGACCGCCACAATTCTAGAAGCTTGCTGGACCCGTCTTGACCGCCACAATTCTTGATAACTGCATGGACCCGTCTGACCGGCAGCAATTCCAGTGATTTAGCCAGCGCTCGCCTTTTTCGTCATTGCGCGATTGGAAATTAGAAATTGACGAGTTGAAGTGCAACATCGATTCGTCACCAAAATTTTCAAAATTCTGTAAAAAAAAAAAAAAAAAAAAAAAAAAAATTAGAACTAGTGAAAAACAAATTTTAATGAAGATTAACTCTAATCCAACAATCAATAACGGTCAATGACACTTTCTGATTACCAATGACACGCTAATCGTTGATAAATTATGTCCCATGTTGTCGTTGCGGGGTATTCGTTTCTTGCACCCGGCTTGATTGATTAATGACGGCCGACAAGAACGGCAGTATCTATGATAATCCCTGTTGAGTACAGAGACTCACTTACTCCATATTCCATAATCGTCATTCAATTTACGATCATGCAACCAAGTCACTTTATAGCGAAACTATTTTTGGTTCGCCACTGACCGTAGTACGCCAGTCCAGAGAGTAAACTAAATCACGGGCCGACCGTCTGCAGAATTTTTAAGTTAAAGCCTGAATGGAGCAAAAAAAAAAAAAAAAAAGGCCAATCCAGACCAAAACTGAGAGACCATGGACTTGGGACAATTGCAGCTGTCCAACAAACAATATGAGACAGAAGGTAACACGTGCCATGACAACATCTACGGGATGGCGAAACACAACCAGTCTAAACAACTACTTGCTAGAACATCATATACGTTTTTGAACGTAGTTGTTTTATTTTTTAAAAAAGTATTTTATTGCATTAATAAAATAATATTCTGCATTTTCCCATGAAGCAAAAGACAAGATAATGTAATAAGTATTCGATGTAGAAGTCCGACCTTGAGTGTTTAAAAAAAAATTATTTCGCGTAATAAAATCTGTAAACTGAATTTTGATATAATTATGGTAAAATCTATTATCACGTACTGTGCCTTTAACAGATATATTATCTAGTTTACTTGTTAGTGCAAATCAATACTGATGATTATAACATATTTTTAGTTAAAAAATATATCTAATGGTACACATTATTTCAGGCATAATATTTTATTTAAAGGTGCAACGCCAAATATATCTACAAACAGTCAAGGATAGGAGGTTATTGCCAGCTATGATCTTAATGTAACTAATGGCACAACTTTGACAAATAGTAGCATAGCAAATAATTTTGATGAGTGCATAAACTTTATTAGTTATACGAGTTGTGATTAGTGCGCAAAGAGGAAATAATCATCTGATGTACGATATATGTAGTGCTGAAATAAAGAATATGAAATTAATTACATGTTGTCTTTTTAGTTTATAGTGAAGGTATATATTCGCAAAAAGTGACTAATGGTCTAAAAATCCTGGCTGAAATCCCGTGCAATTCTGATAACTTGCTGAACTGTCTGACCGTCACAATTTCTGATACCTTGCTTTCAAGTCACACATTATCATATTCTTGATCTATTGATAATATAATATGATAATTCTATACAAAGAAATTGGGTGTAATTCAAAAACGGTGCATGGTGGTCTTGCAATGCCAATGATGTTGCAACTGCCAGGGGTTTGACATTCGCACTCGTCACTTCGCCATTTCCACCTTGATGTGAATTTTAGACGACCTGTTGTTCAACATAGCTCGGCCCAAATGACAACCTGGTGACGAGTTTTGGATGTCAGAATAATTTCTATTTTTGTGAAGATAAGGAATACAAATGGAGAATAATGTATGAAAAAAATTAGAAATACATTTGATTTCCTATTTGAAGGCTGAAAAAGAAGTGCAATAGATTTAGAAATAATATATTTGAGAGTTGCTGTTTTGTTTTATATTTTAGTTGTGGGCAACCTGAAATCCGTTCGGGCAACCAGATGCGTGTACTTCCGGTTGCCGAATGGGTGAGGTCAAAATCTGATGAGTGTCAAACCCTGAACTGCACATCTAGGTAAGATTAAATGGTAGTCTACCAGTGATATGGACTCTATACACAATCGCGTATTCATAAATGACAAAGAATAAAAATTCAACAGAACATAAATGACTCTAAGACACGTGTATGTTGGGCTATATGTGCACTTCAGTGAGGGAATCATATGGTTTTACCTTTTCTGGTTTGGCTTTCTGTTTACATTAAAATACGGAGGGATCAAATGATTTCCTTCTGTCCCGTTGAGTTCGTGTTTGGTGTCAGTTTGAGCATTTCTGTTGAGCAAATAAAATGTCAATGAACAATAATATTTGATATCGTCGTATCTCTTCTATCTTTTCTCTATGGGGCGCAGCCATATTGGACATTGTAAATAATGGGTTGGGGAGAGGGGAATCGCGAAATCCGGCAAGTGCGTATTCCTCAACACCAGGCACCGTTTTAATGTTTTAGATTTTTTTTGTAAATAGCATGACATTGAAAACTTAATAGGAATATTAAATGGAGGATCGACCGCCCATAATTCTATGCATTCTTCTTTGTATTCTTAATTCTGAATTTATATTTTACTTTACATCTGTTGAACATTCCAATGTGTAGCGGACAGTACATGTATTAAATGAACTAGTACTGCCCTCGCTAGGGGAGCTAGCTTTCTGGCGGCTTGGTGTGTAAAGTTTTCTGTCTTGGATCACGGCAAGTTAACAGCAAACCGGCGGAGCGGTGGGTCGAGCACCTGAGGGTGACCGCTTCACACGTTACAAATTGGTGGCCCAGCCGTAGTTTAGGTGAACCAACTCTGTTCTTTCGTGAGCTCTTGGACGCTGAGAGTGTCCACTACGGCACGTGGTTTCCGTCCGGGGGACGACGGTTGATGTCGTCGGAACGGCTGGGTGTGCCTTGCCTGAACAAGGATACCCAAACATTCAGAGAGAAAAACCCGATGCGGAAAGCTTTCCCCGAGCGGGAGAGGAAGTTGTTAGCGCCGGACGAGTAATAAAAGAATCTATTACTGCCCCCCTCGCTAGGGAACTAGTCTTTTCTGTGTTCGAAATTGTAACCTGTGCTGTGGTTTTTTTGAAATTCCTTTGTATCCTTGATCACGCACATGAGTTTAAGCATGACTGGCAGTAGTTGTTATGCTGTCAGCACTCATGTGTACATATGGGTCACAATGCCGTCTTACGACTGTTTTTTACACCTCAAATGGCATCTTCCTGGCTTGTATTTTCTATAATATCGTATCCTTGGATTTTAGTATTATAGTATATAATTGGCAAAGTTGATCTTCTGCCCAATAAGAAATAGTAAATATTAAAAGTTACGTAATCATAGTCCACACCCAAGATGTAATAATACAAAAACCTTGGTATAGGGCAACACGGCCTTCGACAAAAGCCAAGGCAGGATCAGGTGCCAATGGAAAAGGATAATTAGCATCCTCTTCTGACCGTCACCAATAGTCAAAACGGCGGTTACTCGCAGTTCATCAAATCTAGCACGAAAAATAAACCAGTACTTAACCAAAAGGTATATGAAAACAAATCAAACCAATACGACTAGTGAGTAATTCTGTAATCGCAAACAGGGCCATTATAATAGGCGACCGTAAGAATGTGCGAAATGATGACTTTTACGAGATTCGTTAGTATAACCCTGCAACTACTCAACATTTTTTGTTAGTAGTTGGCCTCGCTTTTAAAAAGTCCTTCATTAACGCAAGGCTACTTTAGTCTTCTTCGCGTGATCCCGGGTGGCCGCGTATCGGAGATCAACTGAGAGGAAAATACACCAAAGGCAGAGCTGAAATAGACATTGGTAACAAATTACATACATAGAAAAGAAAAGTTGAACGAATTGCAAGATACCATAAGTCACCCACGTTTATCGACTTATGAATTTCTGTCAGTCTGCCAAGTTAGTATTGTGTAGGTCGATATTAAGTTAAATATTATCCAATTTTCTACTTTTGCATAAATGTCGCTCGAGCAATCCTTTGTTAGGATTCTGTTATAGGTACCGTTTGTCCTTTATTTCGAGTTGTCAGGATAGTATCAATAATGGGACATAATTCTGAAATAACTTTTATGTCTTATAATTTACCCCATTGATCATCAAGTGCGTGGCTATACCTATTAGTAAGGAGCACGTTGAAGGCACAACTCGGTAAGTTTTTTGTTTTTGATGGCCCGGTAACCAGTTTTTTTCAGAAAAAACTAACCAAAAGTTGCTGCTTCTAGTTAGTATGGAAGAGTTTTATTGTTTTTTCAGCTTTAATTTACAATTAAAATAAATCTTAAATCATATGAAGTTTAAAATAGCTAGCACAATTTTTCTGAGATCATGACCCACAGTTAGGGTTAAATAACCAACAGATAATGCAATTGGCCTTTCGTAGACACCGTGAAACAAATACACTTGTTCTCAAAGAAAAAGCAAAAGCTTGTTGCCCAAGAAACATGATACTCCTCTGAAAAAGATGGATGGAACAATGGCAATCAAAAATTTATTATATTATACTGGAATTTCTTCTTATAACATATCATTGATTTTATAGGTAGAGATTAAAATGGTGTTTCCGACGCCAACCAACGTATGATTCTCAGTCTTCTTCGCGAATAGAAAGATTTGTATGTTACATAGGTTTTATCTCTGGCCTGCTATATTTACTTAATCACCCGATAAGCTATCGTAAGAATTGACGACGCAGCTGTCAAGTTTCCTTCACTATAATTATACATTTGATTTAGAATATAGGTTTTCCGATTGTTTAAACCGTCCAGTGTAGGTATTTATTCAGTGCCAATATCTTAACGATGAAAACATTGAGACGATTAAATATGCATTCCAACACTTTTTATTTTGATATTGAAATGGAACCTAGCTAAAATTACAAGAAGTTATAAAATCAATCTGTCCACTATCATGCAGACACGCTCGTACAACAGAAATTATGCACAACAATTTATCTATGTTGATACACCCCTTAACTAATTAATTAGGCAATATGTGCTACTCTCGTACAGTGTACAATAAGATTTCTACAAATTTACGTTTTCAACAACTACCTTGCTGTCGGTGATATAAAGGACAGCGGAATGGTGGACTTCAAACTTGACTAAATTTGCCTCTACTCTAGAGTACTCTTATAGTACTTCACCTCACAAAGTCGTGGATTCTTGTGTGCCACCCCAACTAAAATGCTAGTCATGATCCTTTGGCAGGAAAATTCCGCATGACAAGAAAGCCCACTTAAACATGTTTTGATAATATAGGAATTATATTCAAGATTCGTATAAATGATTAATAACCCACAAAATGAGGTGGTGTAACAATAGAAGAGAAGATAAGTAGAATCAAGATTATTGGTCGGACTATCCTGTATGGCTACACAGAAATTTATTTGTAGTCCATATTCCCACTTCTCGAACCTTAAAGTCATAGGTTACCTGCTATTTTTTTTTCGGCAAATCGCAGGGACAACATCCCGAGAAAACAACCTTAGAAATGATTATTTCCTATGTAAATAGGTTTATCTAGGTTTAAATGAGCTTTAAATCTAATATAGAATTGGATCTAGACCAAATTGTGATCCTCCATAAAATTCACATGCTGTTACATACATCTTGATAGTCATGTTTTGGTGGCTGAATATTATGAGATACATAGGCACATTAAGTGATACTAATGGATTTATGACACAAGTCGGTTCATGATCATCAAGACTAACATTTTTCATTATTTTGAAAATCTTTGTTATAATATTATTATTTTTTGAAAATAGTTATGATTTTGTGTGGTACACTCAATTATAATATCCAATAAAGTCCTCACCAGGAAAGGAGCGTCCTTCCACTCTGGTCCGTTTATATTGATCATCGAAAATTTGCTAGAATTAGTGGTTTTCTAAATCATGAATGGGTCGTCAACAACAATCAAATCAGGTATAATTCAATTCCCGGTACCACTAAGTTAATTAAATAGTAGGGACCCACCTTAAATTTTGCCAACAACGCATTATATTTACACTATGTAGAAGTGAACGCTGCTTACTTGAATATATTTTAAGTTAAAGCCCTATTGCGGCATGGTTCTCTTGATAAATCTCTTCAGCCACGACGTTTCTGGTGTAATACCAGTAGAACCAGTGCTCATTCCACGCGGGTTTCGGTACAGAGTACTATAATATACATAAATCAATCCTGAAAAAGATATACGAAATTCACCACCCTTTGTGCCCAAATCAAGTGTCAGATTGGTGTGGCTTTGACAGAAGTTTAAGACGAGACTTATAATGGTATGTTAAAAATGTTCTGTTGATACGGCGTGACAAAATTCGAAAGTTCGACCCTAAAGGCGGTTAGTCGGTTGATGCCGATTGTGTCTCTATTTTTGACTCTAGTCCCTCGTTAATAAATCATCCATCATCCCTATATCATTAATGCTTTTGAGTTTGCCATAGGGTAAGGAAAAGATAACTACGTACCTTCCAAGGGTTTGTCCATAATGAATTGATACACCATGTAAATCGGTTATAATGTAAAA
>CAJDSM010019157.1:14647-42391 GCA_903981925.1 Ostrea lurida
TGTATAAAACCTAAGCGTGCAGATTTGTTATAAAAGGGCCTAAGCATGCAGTATTGTTATAAAAAGCCCTAAATTAATGTGGCCAGTATTTTATTAACGGGGCCTAAGCGTGGGCGTATTTGGGATAAAGCCTAAAGTGTTACAGTATTTGTATATAAAAGGGCCCTAAGCGTGCCATATTTTGTTATAAACGCCTATAGCGGCCAGTAATTTGTATTAAAGCAAGCGTGCAGTAATTTGTTATAAAGGCCTAATGTGCAGTATAATGTATAAGCCTAAGCTTGCGAGTATTGGTTATCAAAGCTAAGTGTTGCAGTATTTTGTTATAAAACCCTAAGTGTGCCAGTATTTTGTTATAAAACCTAAAAGCCGTGCAGTATTTGTAATAAACGGGCCAAGTGTCGCAGATTTGTTTTAAGGCCTAATTAAGTGTGCCAGTTATTTTGTTATAGGCCAAGTGTTGACAAGCATTTGTTATAAAGCCTAAGCTACTGCAAAGTATTTGTTATAAAAGCCTAAGCGTTGCACAGTATTTGTTTATAACGGGCCTAAGCGTGGCAGTATTTGTTTTATAAAGGCCTAAAGTATTGCAAAGTATTTGTTAAAAGCTAAGCGTGGCATATTTGTTATTAAAGCCTAATGTGTTGCAGCATTGTTAATTTACAAGGCCTAAGCGTGCCAGTTATTTGTTATAAAAGGCCTAAGGTGCAAAAAAACAGTATTTTCTTATAAAAAGGCCCATAGATGTGTCCAGCCATTCTTGTTAATAACCTAAAGCAGTGCAAGTACTTGTTTCCAAAAGCCTTAAATTGCAGTAATTGGTTATAAAAGCCTTAATAAGCGTTGCAGTATTTGTTTATAAGGCCTAACGTGCAGTCAGTATTTGTTAAAAAGGCCTAAGCCGTGCAGATTTGTTATAAAGGCCTTTCAAAGTAGCGATGCAGTATTTGTATATAAAAAACCTTAAAGTGGTGCAGTATTGTTATTAAAGGGGCCTAAGCATGCAGTATTTGTTATATAACGCCTAAGCGCATATTTGTTAATAAAAGGCCTAAAAGCGTGCAGGATTTTGTTATAAGCCTAAAGTACCAGATTTGTTTATAAAAGCGCCTAAGCAGTGCAGTAATTTGTTTATAACGCTAAGCGTTGCAAAGTAATTTGTTATAAAGCCTAAAAGCATTGCAGTAGTTGTTATAACGGGCCTAAGTGTGGCAAGTATATGTATTAAAGGGGGCCTAAGCGTGGCAGTATTGTTATAAAGCCTAATGCGTGCAAGTATTGTGTATAAAGGCCTAGTGTTCGTATTTGTTATAGCCTAAGTGTCGGCATAGTTTATTTGTTATAAAGGCCTAAGCGTGCAGTAATTTGTTTATAACGCCTAAGGCGTGCAGTATTTTTTATAAAAAGGCCTAAGGCTTCAGTAATTTGTTACTAACGCCTAATGTGCAATAATTTGTATTTGATAACGCCTAAGCCGTGCACGATTTGTTATAAAAGGGCCTAAGCGTTGCAAGTATGTTATAAAGCCTAAGCGTGCAAGTATTTGGTTATAAAGGGGCCTAAGTGTGCGATTAGTGTTATAAAGCCTAAAGTGTGCTAGTTATTGTTATATAAGACCTTAAAGCATGGCAAATATTTTGTTATAAAACCTAAGCGTGCCCAGTATTTGTTATAAACCCCAAGTGTGCAGTATCTATGTTAATATAAAACCTAAGCGCTGCAGTTTGTTATAAAGGCCTAAAGCATGCCCCAGTATTTTTATAAGCCTAATTAAGTGTGCAGTATTTGTTTATAAACGGCTAAGCCCAGTATTTTTTATTAAAGGCCTTAAGGTTTACAGTATTTGCTAATAAAGGCGGGGCCTACAGCGTGCAAGTATTTTATAACGGCCTAGCGTGGCAGTATTTGTTATAAGCCTAAGCTTTGCAGTATTGTTATAAAGAGCCTGAACAAGTGTGCAAGTATTTGTTATAAAACTTAAGCTGCATGCAGTATTGTTATAAAAACCTAAGCGTGGCAGTAATTGTAAATAAAGGGCCTACAGGTGCAGATATTTTGTTTAATAAAAGGCCTAAATTAGTGTGCAGTATTTGTTATAAAGCCTAAGTTGATGCAGCAATTTTGTTATAAAGCCTAAAGCGTGCAGTATATGTTACAAAGCCTAGTGCCTAGTATTGTTATAAAGGCCTAAGTGTGCAGTAATTGTAATAAAACCTAAGCGTGGAGATTTGTAATAAAGCGAATGGCAGTATTTGTTATAAAGCCCTATTAAAACGTTGTCAGTATTTCTATAAAGCCTAAGCGTGGCATATTTGTTATAAGGCCTAAGTTGCAGTATTTGTTATAAAAGGCCTAAGGGCGTGCAAGGTAATTTGTTATAAAAGGCCTTAAACGCGTGGCAGTAGATTGTTTATAAAAGCCTAAGTGTGGCAGCAATTTGTTATAAAGCCTAAGCGTGCCAGTATTTGTTTATAAGCCCTAACAGTTGTGCAGTATTTGTAAAAGGGCCACAGTGTAGCAGTATTGTTATAAAGGCCTAAAGCGTGCAAGTATTTTGTTATAAAGGCCTAGCATGGCGTATTGTGTTATAAAGGGCCTAAGCGGTGCAGTAATTTGTATAAAGCCTAAGGTAGTATTGTTATCAACCTAAGATGCAGTATTTTAATAAAGCCTAAGCGTGCAGTATTGTTATAAAGCCTAAGTGATGGCGGCAATTGTCTTTAAAGCCTAAGCGTGCAGTATTTGTTATAAAAGCCTAGTTGTGCAGTATTTGTATAAAGCCTAAAGTGTGCAGTATTGTATAAAGCCTAAAGCGTTGCGAGTTGTTATAAAAGCCGTAGGCATGCAGTATTGTATAAAAAGCCTAATGCGTGCCAGTAATTTGTATATAAAGCCTAAGCGTGCAGGTATTTGTTATCAAAGGCCTAAGCATGGGCATATTGTTATAAAGCCTAAGTGTTGCATCAAGTAGTATTTTTATAAAAGGGCCTAAGTGTGCAGTTATTTTATAAAGGCCTAAGCGTGCAGAGTATTTGTTAATAAAGCCTAGCATGGCAGTATTTGTTATTAAAGCTTTAAAGTGTGCGCAGAATTTGTTAGAAAGCTAAGTGTATGCAGTATTGTTATTAAGCCTAGCGTGCGCATATTTTGTTATAAAGGGGGGCCTAAGCGTTCAGGATTTGTTATATTAACCCGCCTAAAAGCATTGGAGTAAATTTTGTTATTTAAAAAAAGCCTAAGCTTCGGTATTTTGGGACTGTTCTCTTACCAGACAAACAGCGGGCCTCCAGCGCTCCTGTAACTGACTACTTGTAAATCCCTCTCCTCGTTTATCCTGGCTTGATGTTGACGACGACTCGACATGAAAGAAAAGTTGGCAAAACTTTAAATTCACAGGTTCAAGCTGCCCGATTTAGGGACTGAATTCCTCCCGCTTACTTACTTCCCCTTAGGGACCATAATCTAGAGTAAACCACATTAAAACCAAATGAAAAGCCCACCAGCAGGTAGGAAAAACTCGGGTAAACTTTCCTTTTGTTCACCAAAAATTTTCCTAGGCAAGAGCTTGATAAGCCAGTTTGAATAAAGACGCAACTTGTTACACTTACAGGGGTTCGACCCCCAACTAAAACGCTTAGCCCGAGGCTAGTAAATTTTTTGGTCCCGGCTACCAAAAAATATCATTGGTATGAAAGACGCTACTTATTTGGTGATGGTCTCCCCCAATAGATTGGTGTGTATTTTGGCCTGCTAAGGTTTCTTCCTATACAAAACTGATTACTAGAAACTTTGACCTTGAAAAAGATTAAGCATCTTTTCCTCTCATTCATTGAGTATTCATTAGTTACATGGTGTTAAGATCCTGGAGCTTATGGTTTGGTCTGTATCCGCCTACAAGGTTTCCATAAATGTGATTTACTACAAACCTTGACCCCTTGGACCTTTGAAAGAACAAAAGGTGTATTTCACGTGGCTGAGGAGTATTGTTGTAACCGGTGTATGGTCTTACCCCTATGTCCAGTCAGTATTCTAGCCTAACAAGGTTTTCCTTATAAACAAAAACTACAAAACCTTAATCTTTGACCTCTCTACCTTTAAAAGCAAATGGCATCTTCCTCTCCACATTGGTGATCAAAAGTACCATGTTGTAAGATTCCTGAAAAGGCTTATGGTTGGTTGTTTTATCCTGCTACAAATCCGACAGGAGCAGGGAACGACGTACGATGCCATACCATGGGAAACTCTAAAAATACGTCCAATTTTTTTTGTTTAAAGGGCCCATGTACAGGATTTACAATGGGGAAAGATTTAAGGATATGAAGGAAACCCCGGATTCACCACGATTGGACAGAGATGGCAGTAATCGTATCCTGTAATCCTCTTTGTTTAAACATTCAGTGATTGCTCCTGGACCATATCAGGGGACAAGTGTCGAAATATTTAAACATTCTGAATTGTTTGTCAAAGAAAGTTACCCAAGTTCTCCTCGGGGTTTCTCCACTTCAACATTGGCCCACCTGATTGCTACCGAGAACGGTAGCCCTTTAAGATACTGCAGACCAAAAAATTGAGAAAGAAACATTAAAAAGTGTTACCTGGTCGAAAAGGTTTCGTCTAGTAGGAACATTATGACAAAATTAAATCTTATATTTTTTTTAAAAATGTTCGGAGATGTCATTGACCATGCCTTTCCATCAAGTCACTTAAAATATACATGGGTAAAAGACAATGTTAGTTTAGTGCTTTAGGACTAATATATGATAAATAAATGTTTTAAGTGTTGTTTTTAATTATAGCACCCCTTTGCTCAAGGCAAAAGTATATTTAAAAAAAAAATCTGTAATTGTAATTTTGATACTTTTTCATTGTTTTCAATAGTCATTGGAATTGTTAATTCCAATCCTAAAATTTTTCTCCGCCATTCTATTTTGACTTATTAAAGGAGAAACATGATTCTGTCTTGTTCATGTAACATCATGAAAAACCTCCATATTATAACTTTTCATATGTTCTATTTATTTTATAAGGGCACTCCAATAGAAAGCCAAGTAAATTGACCCATAACAGTACATTTACAGTTAACTAAGTTACTACTACTGATAGAGCGTTTTGTAGTATTGTATTTAATTTGATTTAACTTACAACAGCACACAATAACTTTTGTCTTCTTGTTCATGTAAGCGGAACCTCTTAGCTTGTGCGTGAATCACTCCAAGCTTCAGGACTTGTAAAAGGGAAAAACAAGAAAAGTTAGTACAAAAAACAAATCAAAATCATTATACAACAATAAATAAATATACAGTGAGATACGAGGTCTGGGCCTCTAACTCCAGAAATTTGGTTAATGGGATCCTGCAAGGGCTATAGCAATTGGAAATGTAGAACAGCTAGTTCTGGAACAACAGTTTGGCGAGATAGAGAAATCACATCTTCATTAAGGGGGAAATGTGGGCGCCTTCCATTCTTCTTGGCATCTTTACCAGCCTCAACTTTAGTTCAATCTTGAGTTGACACACCTTTGGGGCTTACATTTCTTCTACTACCTGGTACCATTTCAAAGTATTCAGTCATTAAACAGTAATAAGGACATTACCCATGAATATACACCCACAGGTGAAACTTTTCAGCCCTTTTTTCCATCTTTTCTTTTTTCCCATTGAGACAAATCTAGATAAGGCCAGTATATAATTATTAGCAATTCACCTCACCCCACAAGGGCAACTGGTATTACAGCAAATCTGAAAGAAAAATCAGAAAACCCACCCACTTATAGCAGGGGCAATAATTTAAGGAACGTTATGTAGGCATACTTTAATTTTTTCAAACTGAATCCACAGAGGTGAAAATCAAAGTCTGGTAAACATGGACAGTTGATTCTACAAGGAAGACCTTCTACAGGGACCAGGTGCCAAATTAAACTACAACCAATTATTCTGTAAAAGGGGACTAGGGGGGGGTCCATTTTACAACTGAATTTCAACATGTTTTCATAGAAAATTTTCTATACTACACAAGTCAATAAATGTACCACCGTAGCACATATCACTGTATACAAGTAAAACCTTTACGAAACACAAAAAATTTAATCTTTTTAACAAAAATGATACGCTGAAAAAATTTTTGATGCCCAGTGAACAGATGGAACCTAATTATTTTTCATAAAGACTCACAAACTTCTATCTCTCTTCTAAATCTTCGTTTCTTTATTCTCTTTTTCTTCTTTCGTGGTTAAAAAAAAGTCATTAACTGATGGCTATATTTTGTTATTGCATAGTTTGGAATTATAATATTTACAAAATTGCTTTGGAAGAATAAAAATATAAAAAAAAAAAGTATTCTTCTTTTGGTGTTGTTCAGATACATATATGTACTTGTTTTCATTCACAACAGTGGTATTATTTTGAAAGTTTTTCTGTTTTGCCCAAGAATCTCTTTTCTCCTTAGATTAAATGTAGTTCACTGTGTGGTAATATATATAACTATATGCTATGTAAGGCAGTTGCAATCCCTCTCCCGTTGTTCGTTTTATTGTGGTCTAAATTCACTTAAAGTAGATATAACGAGACAATGCAAGAGGGCAAGATTCCCTGCAACACATCAGATTGTATAAAATGATGTCAATAGCGTACCTTCAGAACTTTGATTCCTTGAAAATCAATAGGCTTCATCCTCTCTCCATGGGCAATTATTTGTGGGAAAGTTTGATGTGATAGCATGAATTGTGCCCTTGCTTCTGTCCTTGTTCACAAGGTTTGGATACAAACACACAGCAATGATGTATTATGATAATCCCTCCAACAACTAGATACCCAGTTTTGATAGTGTAACCTGAGTTACAAAGAAACTGTCCAATTCTTGCCAAATGGCCATATATGACTCCACCTGGCAACTACGGTTAAACTACCAGGCCTAAGGTGATTTGAACCTGCCAGCAATTTTCTGATAACTTGCTTACCCCGTCTTGACCGCCGACAATTCTGATAACTTGCTTGTACCTGTCTGACGCCACAATTCTGATAACTTGGCTGGACCGTCTTGACCGCCACAATTCTGATAACTGCTGACCCGTCTGACCAGCCAGCAAATTCCAGTGATTTAGCCAGCGCTCCGCCCTTTTTTCGCATTGGCGATTGAAATTAGAAAATTGACGAGTGAAGTGCAACATCGATTCGTCACAAAATTTTCAAATTCGTAAAAAAAAAAAAAAAAAAAAAAAATTGTAGTGAAAAACAAATTTTTAATCAAGATTAATCTCTAATCCAACAATCAATAACGTCAATGACACTTTTATTACCAATTGACACGCTAATCGTTGATAATATTATGTCCCATGTTGTCGTGCGGTATGTCGTTTCGTGCACCCGGCTTTGATTGATTAATGACGCCGACAAAGAATACGGCAGTATCTATGATAATCCATTTGAGTACAGGAGTGATCCACTTACTCCATATTCCATAAATCGTCATTCAATGTTACGATCGATGCAACCAGTCACTGTATAGCGAACATATTTTTGTTTCGCCACGTGGACCGTAGTACTGCCCAGTCCAGAGTAAACCTAAATCACGGGCCGACCGTCGCAGAATTTTAAGTTTAAACCTGAATGGAGCAAAAAAAAAAAAAAAAAGGGCAATCCAGACCAAAACTGAGAGACCATGGACTTGGGGACAATTGCAGCTGTCCACAAACAATATGAGAACAGAGGTAACACGTGCCATGACTAACATCTACGGATGGCAAACAACACCAGTCTAAACAACTACTTGCTAGAACATCATATACGTTTTTTTGAGTATGTTTTATTTTTTAAAAAAAGTATTTTATTGCATTAATAAAATAATATTCTGCATTTTCCCATGAAAGCAAAAGACATATAGATAATGAATAAGTATTCGATGTAGAAGTCCGACTTGAGGTTTAAAAAAAATTATTTCCGTAATAAAATCTGTAAACTGATTTAATATAATTATGGTAAAATCTATTATCACGTACTGTGCCTTAACATTATTATATTATCTTAGTTATTCTTTAGTGCAAATCAATACTGATGATTAAACATATTTTAGTTAAAATAATATATCTAATGGTCACATATTTCAGATAATATTTTATTAAAGGTGGCAACGCCAAATATTATCTACAACAGTCAAGGATAGGAGGTTATTGCACTATATCTAATAATAACTAATGCACAACTTTGACAAATAGTAAGCATTACAAATAATTGTGATGAGCATAAACTTTATTTATGTTATACATTGTTGATTAGTGTGCAAAGAAAATAAATCATCTGTTTGTACATATTATGTAAGTGCTGAAATAAAGAATATGAAATTAATTACATGTTGTCTTTTTATTTATAGTGAAGGTATATATTCGCAAAAGTGATAAATGGTCTAAAAATCCTGGCTAAATCCCTGCAATTCTGATAACTTGCTGAACTGTCTGACCGTCACAATTCTGATACCTTGCTTTCAAGTCACACATTATCATATTCTTGATCTATGATAATAATATGATAATTCATATACAAAGAAATTGGGTTAATTCAAAAAACGGTGCATGGTGGGTCTTTGCAATGCCAATGATGTGCAACTGCCAGGGTTTGACATTCGCACTCGTCACTTCGCCATTTCCACCCTGATGTGAATTTTGACGACCTGTTTGTTCAACATAGCTCGCCCAAATGACAACCTGGTGACGAGTTTGGATTGTCAGAATAATTTCTATTTATTTGAAATAAGAATACAAATGGAAATAATGTGAAAAAAATTAAAATACATTTGATTTCCTATTTGAAGCTGAAAAAGAAGTGCAATAGATTTAGAAATAATATATTTGAAGTTCTGTTTGTTTTATATTTTAGTTTGGGCAACCTGAAATCCGTTCGGGCAACCTAAGGTCGGTACTTCGGTTGCCCGAATGGTGAGTCAAAATTCTGATGAGTGTCAAACCCTGAACTGCACATCTAGGTAAATAATAAAATGTATCTACCAGTGATATGGACTCTATACACAACCGTATTCATAAATACAAAAATATAAAATCAACAGAACATAAATGACTCTAAACACGTGTATGTTGGCTATATGTCCACTTCATGAGGGGGGAATCATATGGTTACCTTTTCTGTTTTCTTTCTGTTTACATAAAATACGGAGGGATCAAATGATTCCTCTGGCCCGTTGATTCGTTTTGTGTCAGTTGGCATTTCTGGTGAGCAAATAAAATGTCATGAACAATAATATTGATATCGTCTATCTCTTCTATCTTTTCTCTATGGGCGCAGCCATATTGGACATTGTAAATAATGGGTTGGGGAGAGGGGAATCGCGAAATCCGGCAAGTGCGTATTCCTCAACACCAGGCACGTTTTAATGTTTTAGATTTTTTTGTAAATAGCATGACATGAAAACTTAATAGGAATATTAAATGGAATCACCGCCATAATTCTATGCATTCTTCTTGTATTCTTAATTCTAATTTATATTTTACTTTACATTCTTTGAACATTCCAATGTGTAGCGGACGACGTATAAAGGAACTTATTACTGCCTCGCTAGGGACTAGCTTTTTCTGGCGATGTGGTAATTCCTGTCTTGATCACGCAAGTTAAGCAACCGCGAGGTGGTCAGCACCTGGATGGGTACCGCTACACGTTACAAATTGGTGCACTATGACTCTGTCTCTTCGAGCTCTGGACTAAGTGTCCATCACGACGTGGTTTCGTCGAAACTAGGGACGCGTGGATGGCTCGGAACGGCGGGTGCCGTTGCTGAACAGATACCAAACATTCAGAGAAAACCCATGCGAAGCTTCCCCGAGCGGGAGGAAGTGTAGCGGACAGTATAAAGAGAACTTATACTGCCTCGCTAGGGAACTAGCTTTTCTGGCGATGTGGTAGAATTCCTGTCTTGATCACGCAAGTTAAGCAACGGCGAGTGTGGTCAGCACCTGGATGGGTGACCGCTACACGTTACACATGCATCCTCCTTGTATTCTTAATTCTATCCTTTGATTTACTATATATGTATAAATTGGCAAAGTAATATTAAACGTAATCATAGTCCCAAAAAATATATATACAAAACCTGGTATAGGGCAACACGGACCTTCGACAAAAGCCAAGGCAGGATCAGGTGCCATGGAGGAGTATTAAGCATCCTCTGCTGACCGGTCACAAAGTAAACTGGGTTACTCGTCATCAAATCTAGCACGAAAATAACAGTCTAACAAAGGTTATGAAACAAATCAAACCACATACGACTTAGTGATAATTTGTAATCGCAAACAAGGCCATTATATAGCGACCGTAGAATGTGCGAAATGATGACTTTACGAGATTCGTGATAACCCTGCAACATCAACTTTTTTGTTAGTAGTTGGCCTCGCTTTAAAAAGTCCTCATACGCAAGGCATGCTCTTGCGTATCCCGGGTGCGTATCGAATCAACTGAGAGACATACACCATAAGCAGGTGATAGACTTGGTACAATTACTACATAGAAAAGAAAAGTTGACGATTGCAAAGTCAAAGTCACCACGTTTATCATATAATTTAGTTGTCAGTCTGCCATTAGGGTCAATATTAAGTAAAATATCCAATTATGAAGCAGATTTGTTAGATTCTGTGGTGTCCTTTATTTCGAGTTTGTCAGGATATATCAAATGGACATAATTCTGAAAATTATGCTTATTTATTGATCATCTGTATACCTATATGTAAGGTTAAAGGACACGGTAAGTTTTTTGTTTTTATCCCGTAACAGTTTTTTTTAAAAACAAAATCTTCTTCGTAAGGAAAAAAAAATAAGTCTTCACAAATAGGGCCCAATAGAAAACCCACAGGTTGGTTGGAGAAAAGGGTTCCAAAGACTACATAAATATTATCTATAAGAAACCCAAGCATGCTCTTAATATCTTCTTGAGAGTACTGGTGTGGGCAATCAGAGTGGTTTCTAACAAAATATGTGTCTTGTTTCCCAAACAACCAGAAATTGTATATATATATGACATCTTTAAATTCCATGTTATATCTACATTTCTAATCTTAAAATTCTATTTTGCTCGTTGCATTCGTTATTTAATGTCACATTATTACACCAGAGGGCGTTTTCATAAATAGTGCCTCATTATTACACGAGAAGGCGCACTATAAATATGCTACAATGAATGCTCCATTTCAAAAAAACCCGGATTAATGTTTTGCTGACAAATTCAGTCACTAGGGGGCGGTGATCATTCTCTTCCATAATCACCAACATCTTACTTTCCATGTGAAAATAACCAGTTTTACATGTATTTAGAAAAAGAACAGTGAACGTTACGGTAACCCCCCAAAAGTGGGGATAACCCCCTCCACCAATTTCCATGCCTGGACAGTGGCGTAACTAACCTAAAAATAAATTAGGGGGCACAAACTTTCATGAAGTTGGGCTAAAATAGTAAGGTGACACAAACTTTCATAAAACTGGGCTTAAAAAAAGGGGGGGGGGGGCACAAACTTCCATAAAAATTGCAAACACTTGCTGTGACACAGGGCCTCGGTTTTTGCGGTCTCATCCAAAGGACCGCACCATTTAGTTGCCTCTAATATAGTCTTACGACAAACAAGGGGTACTGAGGACCTATCATCTAAGCGGGATCCCCATGGGGGTTTGATATCTTCAATTGTTTGCGTTTGTTAACTGGGCGCTCTACATGCAGACAGGATTTTAAGACGATATCGATATTAAGATTTGTGTCATTTAAAAAAAATTAGATTCATGAAGGTATGAACTGCAGAGCATCACCGCGGCATACGTCATGGAGTCTATTACCGCTCTGAAGCGTTCCTTGCTGTATATTCATCAAGATTCATGCTCGCATTGATGATTACAATCGGTAAAGATAGTGGTTCAAAGGCAGCAACATTGGAAATAACATTGCACTATATCCACCTCTACTATTATTAGGCTTGTTACGGACTACCTTGCCTTCTATGAACTTGAACAAACCGACATTATTACTTATTAGGTTTGGTACTGGTTGACTACAGAAATATGTCTGGTTGTTCAATTCCATAGAAGGCGAGGCGATGCTGAGCCTCCTATGAACTTGATTCCGTAGACAGTCAGTAACAAACCTAATAAGTGTCTTGTTTTGTCGAGTATCAAACATAGCCGTCATAGTATGGTGAAAAGTTAGTTTCAAAACTAAACAGATGTAACGGCCATCATGTAAATGATGCTGTCATCTATATTCTGTTACTCGCGGTCTAAAGGAATATATATGACAGTCACGTGACGCGATTCAACCACAGGTAGAGCGACAGTTTTGGAATATATACTGGTATATATTTCCCACCCACAAAAAGCGCATGTGTTGCATGAAAAGGGTATGGATCGAGTTCCAGTGGTATAGTGGTTCTGCCGCCGATTGGTCAGAGTGAAAGTACGAGCCCTGGTAGGTGCTTACGAAAAGATAAATACGTTACACAAGCTCCCTCACCAATTTAACTTCTTTCCGCAAATACCTGAGGTATTGGTCTACTGGCAATGCTTGATTGATTATTTCGTTGAGAATATTTCACTCATATTGAGACGTCATCATTGCCGACGAAGGGGCGGCAAATTTGGACCTACAGGCGCGGATTCAAGGAAAGTGGCGTACCGGGCGTACGCCCCCCCCCCCTAAAAAAAAAAAAAAAAAAAAGAAAGAAAGAAAAAAAAAAGAAAGAAGAGAAAGAAAGAGAAAAAAGATAGTGAATGGGGTAGAAAGAGAAGAGAAGACAGCGCAGCGCGCACGATACACTGGCGGATTTAGAGGGGGCGTGGGGGCGCACGCCCCCTAAAATTTCAAAGATTAGGGTACTCGGGGTATTACACATTTAATGTGCAAAAATATTTCGGTCAATAATTTACCTGCCTTGCTGTCATTAGCTTGTAAGAAAGCAAGGCTGTAACCAGTGGGGGCACTGGGTGCCCGTGCACCCCCCATTTTAAACTGAAGATGCTTAAAACCTCTGGGCTTCTGGGCTCTCGCCCCCTGGACCCCCTACCAGAGCCCATTCTGAATCCTCTAGGGCTAAAACACCCCCCCCCCCGGCGCAATGAAAATGCAAAATTTCTCAGCTTCTGGGGCTTCGCCCCTTGAACCCCTACCAGGCCCATCTTGGATCCTCTAGGGGCTAAAAACCCCCAGACGCAATGAAAATGCTAAAATTTCTTAGCTTCCGGGGGCTTCGGCCCCTGGACCCCTACCAGGGTATTCCTGGACCAGTTGTGGACCTGACTAGCAGCCTTTAAATCCTATACCTTAGTCTTGTGCATCCCCACCCACCCCCAAATGGAAATTCCTGGTTACGGCCCTGGAAGGGTGTAACTTCCCCGGGTAACTTCACTTATGAGGGCTAATTATATGGTTAATTTTCTGCTAAAATCACTAAAATTCAGGAGCTTCCGGGCCTTCACCCCCCAGGACCCCCACCAGGGCCTTGCCCTGGACCGACTGGGGCCTTAAGGCGCCCCCAACCCATTGCCTTCTGGGAAAAAATTCACGCCCCCCTAACCAGAATTCCTGGATCCGCCCCTGACCTATGCTTACCCCTCGTGGCTTTTAGCCAAAAGTTCTTTTGCGTGCCACATATGCTGCGACACAAGACCTCCGGTTTTAACGTCATATCCTAAAGACCCGTGATTCTCACTTCTAAATGCCGAGCTCTTGGCGAAGGAGCAGTCACTACCTATTTTCACGTCTTAGGTGCGAGCACGGGGCTCGAACGCACGACCTCCCGATCACGGGGCGAGAGCTCTACCACTGAGCCACCGCGACTGTGTGCCACAGAAGAAATATCCTCCGTTCATAAGAAACTGCCTTCATATCTGTATGAAATTGGACCAAAGATTACTTTAACTGTGTGTTTGACAAGAAAAAAATTGTTTTTCTCCAAATGATTAAAACTATAGAGTTTTGAGGTCATTATCACACTGCACTTGTTTACACATGGCACGGCCCCGGGTAATTTAATGCATGTTATATGTACTCGTACTGCAGCTGGCAGTTTCATAAAGGAAACAAAACAACAAGCGACATTTTCTTGTACAATGTATATTATTATCATGTTTTAAAATTTGTCGTGCAACACAAACATGCAGTCGTCAATCACAATATCGACATTGACTAGATGGAACTTTACAATTCTGCTTTTGGTGTAAGCAGTTACATAATACGAATCTCTCGACGACTAACGATAAATGTGGCATACAATCATTCTACTTTAAACACAGTGTTAACATTGTGCAACACATCGTGGTGAAGAGAGCATACAGTTCATAGAAAATTTCTGAACAAGATGTTTTGTCTACAAATACTGTTGTGCAAGTGAGTTCCGAATGCGGTTCGTAATCTAGAATGACAGAGAAAAAACAACTACCCAAAAATCGAAACCATCTCCATTGGTCACGCGTGATATTTCTAAGTATTATATTATGTATAACAAATGACATTTTGATAGCACCAACTATCTCCAAACACGTCATCACATTCACTACTCTACATAGTTTGTCAGACACAAAGTCCACAGAATTAAATATATATATAATCCTGGGACCAATAAATAAAACACCAAAATACTGTAGTTCTTGTCTTTGCCGAAAGCTGGGTAATAAATCCATTCAATACGCTTAAAAACAAACTTCTCTGCGCTCGATTTCGCCTTTAGTAAATTGTACTATTTGGAGTTGGTCAGACATAAACCCGCGCTAAAAACACTTTAATACTTTCAAATTGTTCGAAAGAATATTAAAGACATTTGTTAGGGTTAAGAATGTTACATGCCCGTGAGAACTATATAGATTTTCGAACAATAATTTTGTGTGTATTTTCAATCGAAAAATAGAATTTCATTGAAATGGTGAATTCACAGAACCTTGTGTTACCCACAAGGAATAATAACGAATGCCGTGCAATGCTTCATCAACAATCACTAACGGAAGACATTGCATTAAAACAATAAAATAACAACACAAAATAACAAAGCACAGGAATAAGCACCATCAGTAGTTCCACAGGGTTCCTCTTCAAGTAAATTGAAACTTCCGTGAGAGATGTGGACTGGTTTTGGGGTTAAACAGGGAGGCGTTTTTACTCCTTCCTTTTTGATTTGTCCTCGGCTCTAATCGCGGGTCGAGGCGTGAGGTAAGATTGGATTTTCTGATTGGAGGAAACAGTTCCCTTCTGTGACGTTTCGTCTGACTGTCATCCCACTGTTGACCACCGATATAAATACACACACCGGCCGCAATGTCCACTATCAGCCCTATAATCACTAACGCACACGACCAGTTCAGGGTGTACTCAAGGGAGGTCATAGCTGTGCCGAACATGATGACCCCGATCAGCCCCAACAATGCTGAAAATTCAAAATAAATTCAGTTAATTTATTCTCTTTACCAACTGTACAAAAGGTATTAAGAAAGTAAACACATTATACAATGTGATAAATTAACAATATATACATATGTACAAACTGAAGCAATATACACAGTCATTAAGAAGGGGACAAAGTTTGATGAATAACTTTTAAAAATTTACCCGATTTTCTTAAATTTACAATATTATCAGAATTAAAAATAAATTTAGTTATTACATTTGGTGGTAAACTTTTTTTTTCTCTCCACCTAATACTTAATTGTATAAATTCTACTTCATTTGAATAGATAGTGGTATTCATCGCCAATCTCATTTTCATTACATAAAGTACATTTTCTTTGGAATCTTTCTATATTTCTATGTCATACCATCTACCAACATCAATACAGAAAATCGATTATTACACGTACGAAATCTACACAAAGTTATAGTTTATTATCCAGTTTCTATACATGCATATATTGGTGAGAAAATTCCAATTAGTCAGAAAGAAGTTTATGCCTTTTGTCCCGAAAGTTTAATCTATCTTTTATAATAATATGATTGTGTTTCATGACCTATATTTAAACAACATGAATTGGGAGTATGTGGTGGAAAATAGTCATTACCCGGCCTATAAATTCACGTTATTAGGCACAAGTTGAGATAATTAAAGGAGATCATTACAAGAACAAATATTTCCCAGTCGGGTAACTTTCCAATTACAGTTGTATCTGCCCTATTGAGTTTAGACATCAAGCGTAACCAGAAATAGGATTAAATGTGTTCTTTCTTACTAAGTAGCTGAAATGTATAAATCGTAGATCAATTGTGTTTCTTGGTCGATTTCCATAAACCTACTAAATTCTATTCATTATTTTTTTTCTTTGGTCACTCACAAGAAGGACTCGGTGTGTCTTTCTCGTATGTCCTTACAGTCTGGCGATAATCGGCTTAATATTACATGTAAATCTAGGAGCCTGTGTTTCAATGCATCAAAACTAACGGTTTCCCTAATTCCCAGTCTGACCCCCTCCCCCTTTTCTGTAAAAAAAAAAAATAACAACTTTGAAAAAGAAACCATCCATTATCCATAAAACACATTCGTTTGGGTCAAAATTTTAATTCTCTGATAGCTGTAGAACTGTAGCTCTCTGGGAAAAAAAAATATCGGGACATATCAGATCTGTCCCCAAGAGCTACATCTTATCCGAGATTAAATAAAATTTCGATAGATTTTCATAGAATACAACAAAGCTTTACAAGAACTGATAGACAATATGCATTACATGTATAACGCCTATAGTACGATTCATATTCTATTTCAGAGCTTTATTTTTAAACACCCCCTTTTTAATTGTTTTATGTTGTTTTTCGAACCTTAGTCCTCAAATCAGAGACAAAAACTCGACTTGTAAACTTCAAAACAATGTTTGGTATCGGGCCATTCCGCAATACCGGGCTAGATTGTCATGTTATCCCGAGATTGGCGCATTCTACGTGTTGCTTTTATCACAAGGCGTCAATCTTGATACACATTTCTGAGCTCAAAGAGCTGAATGATATTTTGTCTGATTTGATCTGTCAACTGGGCATCTAATTTAAAATCTCAAGTATTGAAGTTCAACTGGTTCACGATAGCGGCACATAAGTTAACATGTAGGACAGTCTTTACATCTAGCGGGTGTTATATAATTTCAAAACTAATTAATATGAATATTAATTAAATATTTAAAACTTTTAATTGTTTCAGATGTCATTATGATAAATCATTTAGATTAATCTTAGAGATACAGTTTATTAAATGCGACATTTCAAGGACATATCATTATACACCAAAATAAATACACAAAATTAAAAATGGTTAGAAAATACGTCACTGTCAACTCTACCCAACCTTCTGTCGCGTAATTATACATAGAAATTTCTATGTAGTGTGAGATTTTGATATTGGAGCTTGATTTTAATCAAAATCAACGGTACTCTTGGTTTTCTTTACTAACCCCGCTAGCGAAGCGACCTTGTGTTCCGTCCGTCCCCGCCCCCCATCCGCTACTCCTCTAAAACCACTCAATAAAATTTTATGGAACTTTCAGGGATTCTTTGTTACATTATGTCATTGTATTCCTATTTTAAATTTTGATCTGAATGATTTTGGGGGAGCGGGGGTATAACCTAGTGAGTTTTGCTCACAGTTCCGCATATTGGTAAACAGATCATCTTTTAAAAGCGATCAATGTTCGTGCAAAATTCAAATAATTGAAAAGATTTTTTTTTTCATTCTTATAGAATCTGGTATTAAAACGATTTTAACTGAAACACTTTTACCTAAAAATGATAAATAAAATTAATGACATGGAATATAAATATTATAGTCTGTAAATGAATCACCAAAAAAAAAAAGGGGGGGGGGTGATTAGGAGGCAATCAGCTGCTTGAGTGGATTGGTAATTGTATTGTGGGTATTGAATGTCTGTGACTTGTGATGGAAATTACTGCATGAATTATTGGGGTCTTTTTTTATATCTACTTCTTCAAATCTGGTTTGAGGACTTGCAACGTTTCATAAAATGCATATAAAAAATAGATACAATTCTATTCATTTCTTTAATAAAATAAGCGTTTTACAAAATTTCCATTTTATAAGTCGTGCAAATATCTAATTATATAAGTCGATGCAATACCACGTGATGAGGAAGTGAAATAGTTTGAGGGAGTTGACGCTTTTGTATGTACACGAGGGATAAGGGTGTGGTGTACTAAGGTATCATTTAATTTATTTCACGTGATCACGTAGCGCCGATTCTCATTGGTTAAAAGAATTGAGGTGCTTTTTCGATCAACGTACCTGAACAACAAGTAAAGTCTAATGAACATTATTTGTTGTTGTAATATAAAATTAAATGATAAGAAATAAATCTTATATTTTTCGGGTGATATGCAGGTTATCACCGAAATTTTAGATGGCAAAACTTTTCATCAATGCGCTTCGCGCATTGATGAGTTTTACCGTCTAAAATTCGGTGTCAGATACCTGCATCACCCGAAGAAATATATATTTCATTTCTTATGTATACATACACGATGGATAGGGGTGGGGATGGTACTAAGGTATGAATGCTTGATCTGTGTACAAACCAGTAATAAAAGCAGTAATAGCAGCTCCTCTGGAGAGCGAACGTTCATTGAATAATCCACACATGTAAAACAACATCAAGAGAACCACGAAATACACTCCACACAGAGAGAAGATCTGCAGCACAGCCGCGCCCATGATGGTTGATTTCTCTAGAGAGAGAGAAAAAAAAAATAGAAATTAGTTACTTAACTAATAATAATTAATACGAATATATGAAGAGTTTGAAAATTTTGAATTTTAACAAAGCTCCTGAATTCATGTGCAAATCTGTGGGCAAAATGTGAGACAATTAAATCCTTCATCATCTATTGGTGTGGGCTGGGGAAATTTCACCTCTCGAACAAGATTCGCCGTCAAGCCTCGTCCTAGACTGTGAATCTTGTCCCCTCGGCGGAATTTTCCTACCCCACACTCGTACTAATGAAGGATTCTATTAATGCTAAATATTGAGATGTACCCAAGCCTTACTTTTCATTTTTTACCACTCAACATTTTTTCTTTCAGTCTCTTTCTTAATAAATTAAACTATTTTACCTATTGAAATTAAATTCTTATATATCATCATTTCTGATTTATAAGAAGAGACTAATGAACCAATAATGAAATCATATTATTGTTAGTGTTTAGCTCATGGTTCTGAATTTTTAGAACAGATTAATGCTAAATTTTGTCAAATTCCTTTGAAATAAAATATTAATGATCACAATTTACCACTGTTATGAAATGCAGTGCAATATCTGTTGATATAATATAAATAAGAAATATAAAATATTAAATAAACATGCTTACATGAACCCAGAAAATAAAATACCGGTACCAAGGATCTAGTGAAACTAGGTACATGTAGGTGGCGGGTTTTTTTTTTCTTGAAAAAAAAGGGGGGGGGGATATCTTGTAAACTTACCTGGCTTGCCATTGTAGAAGACGTGAGTATCATAGCAATAGGAACCATCACACGTGGTGAACAGTCCCGCATTCACCGTGTCGTCGTCCGTGGCCCAGTATTTGGTGGAGAATCCTATCGTAAAAAAGAGGGCCGCCACCAACTGCACCACACATGCGATCCAGTCAAGCCCCACCCGGCAGTTCATGATGTCACTACCAGACCACCACCAAGCCAAATCACCACTGAGGAGCCACACAAATAATCACGACACCATACTGTGCACAGAGGTGCTGAATTATATCGTGGTCTGGTTAGAATCTTTTCGCTTTTTTTTTTTCGTATGGGGAAATATTTCTAAAGTGTCCCAATATCCTAAACGATACGGTGGAAACGGAATATATTCATATGAAAAATAACACTGGAACTTCTTCGAGTATTGATGATTTATCTGACTTGGGACCTCCGTAGACTTTTCCTGAGAGTTCCTTTGGGTGTTTCCAGTCAGCAAATGATTTCTCTAGCCATGCTAAAGATTGAATCCAAACACATTTTATCTAAGTCAAACATTGTCGTTCTACGGGAAATCATAACCAGCGATATTTGGTCCGATATATCAGAAGCACACCTTTCCCAAATCTTTCAATACCTACTTTGTAGATATTTAAAACACCAAACTTCGAAGGCCCAATAAAGGGGTTCGCATGTTTAAAAAACGTATTTGCAAGGTTTTTAAATGCACATGTTTTTTAAGAAGAAAAAAATGTAATCCTCGTTGCGATAAGAGATTAATTTTCCATTATTTCGTCAAGTGCAGCTCAACATAACCTGGATTAGTCTCGTGACGTGTATTCATCCGAGAACTTTGGTACTTCGACAAAAGAGTTACGTGGTCAAACAAAGCCATAATTAAAAGTTACACGTGTGACTTACATTTACACGTCTATAATATTAAATATATGAAGCAAAACAATATCTACTTTTCCGTAGTATGTTTTCGGTATGGAAATCGAAGGTCCGTCAACGAATACCGATTTTACGGATCATCCGATGGGCGTTCGGACCAATTTGCTCACACGTTCACGATCAGTTTTCTACATTACATGAAATGACAGGAACCCGGTAGCAAGAATATCGAAGATGAAATCAAATTTTTGTACAATTTGATTTTAAGCAATAATTCTGCCAAAAATGTAAAAGGCTATTAAGAAATTGCATGTAGCGGGAACACTCATGGAAAAAGTCTCAAAAGACTATAAAATATAGGAAATCAATATAAAAACATCTGTCATAGAAAAAAAAGTGTCGCACGTACAATCTGTCTTAATCAATACGATTTGTTATACTTTTTTGGCGCGATGAAAGCGGGAGGGAAAAGGGGATTACATTAACGATATTACCCGAAAATTCCCTACTAGGCCCCACATGATTTCGGCGCGTACCTTGATCCCCACTCAACAGGTAAATACTCAGGTAGGTATTTGGTATAGCTTTTCACAAGTGTCTTTAATTTCTAAAGATACGCGTCACGCCGATCAATTGGACTGTTTGAACGGCATTCTAATCACGAACTCGTGTTGCGTGAGATCGTAAAATCTGCAGACCAACGGTTGACTTTAGACGACATGGAGCAGAATAAAAGGTGCTTCTGTACATTAATGCAGCAGAAACCTTGTCCTTTTAAAATCAATATTTAAAAAGCGGTCTTAAACGATTTAAGACTTATCGATGCCAATATAAAAGTTCTGATTTACGTGGGGGCAAAGAATGCTCTACGGAATAGAAAAAAATAAATGAAAATCTACAATGTTGACAAAGGAATAAAACAGTTTTATAATGATATCTGTACTTAAGTTCTCAACAGGAGGAAAAGTACCGAATGTACGGCATTCACTTAAATGCATATTGTACTAGAGGAAGAATGCTCTGTATTAAAAATATTTCAGCATTAGCACACTCGGCCTACATTTCCTCTAGCGGTTGTACTTTAACCCCATTGTAGCTCCGTCATAATTGATCCAAAGTTCGCGGTTGTAAAACATTGAATCTTCACTACACGAGGATGCTTGCTAATTGATTGGAATGGTTTAAACCCCCGTTGTGTTCCCAGGGGTCTCGGTTCGAACACACTTAAAAATCTACACCTGTAATCTGATTTTGAGAAAATGCATCTTTGAGGTTCTTGTATACATTTAATTTATTTCACATGATCACCTAGCGCGGATTCTCATTGGTCAAAACACCTTTAAAGAATTTGAGTGACTTTTTCGACCACGTACCTGAACAAGTAAAATCTAATAGACATTGTTTGTTGTTGTAATATAAATTAAATGATAAGAAATAAATCTATATTATTTTCTGGGTGGATTGCAGGTTATCACGAAAATTTTAGACGGTAAAACTTTTCATCAATCGCGCGATCTAAAATCGTGATACCTGCATCACCCGAAAACAAACAGATATATAGATCATTTCTTATGTCAAATATATAATATCATATAACCCCCCATCACGATTTTGAATTTTAAAAATTGAGCGAAATTCTTTTTTTAATCCCCCGTAATCTTTAATTCGGCGGCATATAATTTTTCGCCTGTCCGTCTGTTTGTCCGCAGGCAAACCTTTAACATTGACCATTACTTTTGAATGTAAGAGATAAGCTTCATTATTTCATATGTGTATTTCTTAAACTGACAAGCATCCTTTCACAGGGTACCGACCCCCCCCCCCCCCCTCTCCCCCTGATTTGCCAAAGCTAATATAATGGCCAAATATTATCTGGTAATTGGAAAAAATAGTTATTTTTATATTGTGCACTTCTTACAGTTATACTTAAGTTGGACCCCCCCCCCCCCCCCCTGGAAAAATTATCTGGATCCGCGCCTGGACATTGTGTATCGTGAAATTACAAATTGGCTGTAATTCGATTTTAATACTGTTTCAATATATTTCTGAATCAGAGTAATCTTTAATATATTGAAACAGCAAAAGGTTCTCTATACATCACATTAGATGTTAATATATTTACATATAATAAAAGAAAATTATCATTCTCTCATTTTATTTTACCTCACTAAAATATAATCAGTTCACAAAAATATTCTTAAATCAAACATAACAATGTCATACAAATCTGCTATATAAATGAAACATGGCACTCCAAGATCACCGATTAATGTCAATTTCAAGAGTATTATCCAAATTACCTACGTAAAGAGGAAATTACTAACATGCTTCTCAATAATCAATCAATCAAAATTATCAGTCATGAGTTACAACAGTCTCTGCCAACCAAAAATAACTGCCTATATAGGGCACTACACCTGTCTCAGTCCAGTTTTCTGGCAGCTCGGCCTTTGAAGTCGTCCATGCTGTTGGAAGCACCAAAATATTTAGAAAGACATGCCGACACTTTAGTTGGTAACACACTGAAAAAAAAAATTTTTGTTGGCATGTACAAAATATAATTTCATGAGTTATCTTCCACCTGTTTTAAAACTATGCATTGCCAAAATAATTTTTTTTTTCTTTTCGAAAATTATATTCCAAACTTCTGTATCCTGGCCCCAAGACCATAACCTGAGAATAGACTTAAGTCAAAATTTTGATAGCTAATATCATGTAATTTATAGCACATATTTATAAAAACACTACATGTTTTAAAAAAGAAATCAAATGCAAACATATTACTGAAAATGTTATTTGTTAATGTTAATTATTTCAAAAGTTAGCTGGATTTGAAATTTTAGACTTAAGTCTATTCTCAGTTTATAGTCTTGGGGCCTGTTTTTTGATATTGCAATTCATACAGTCTAAATGGTATCTTAAAAACTTAAATAACACTTTTAAAGACTTTATATACGCATACACATGTTTTTGTATCACTGAAAAATCTTTCTACTAAATTTGCTTTGTTTGTGAAACCTAGAACAGAAGTCATTCGTGGGGCAAATTTCCAACAAAACTTTTGTAAACATTTTGGAATGCCATACTGATGCCAAATAAAACATGCCACACAACAGAATCTCCCCGAATAAACGTGATTTTTATTACTCAGCCAAAGATTACAATATAAACACTCGTTATGAAAACACAAGGAATTGTCCAAAGAGACAGCACCGCTTAATAAACTAGGGCAAGGCAAGGTTGACCAACTGTAAATATAGCACCGATTTTTCTATACATCATTTTAAGCTCTTTTGTATGTCAATGTCTCATTCATGAAAGCTAAAACAGCCTTTCAGCACCTATTTACTCTGAAATAATATTTTAAAAGTATTTCTAAACATTTTCAGAATGAATCAGAATTAAAAGAACTGTAACTCTTTGATAACAGTGTACAATGTATATTTAAAATTGTTAATATCATTCTCATGTTAGTGTGAAAATCAGTGGTCTTGAGTACAGCTAGGTACCGTTTTAGTGCAGAGACAATTACAGCTAACGACTAGAAGGAAATAAACAACTGACCTCAGACTTATGACTAGAACTAACTTGGGTTTCTTCCTCTAAAATTGTTCATGAAAGTCGTGGACCCCAAAAACTTCATTCCAACCTCACTACACTTCGCGGGTAAAATTCTACAAGTCATTAATTTGGCAATTACAGGTACGTTAACATGCAGCAATTTCAAAAACGTCAACAGTTACAATACTGTGCATGCAATCTAGTATGTGTTGTGATGTTAGTATATAACATACAGCTCAGGAAGACTGTTGCTAGGTACAAACAGAATGTGTGACAAAGATCAGTAAAACTGACAGATGCTCCCCAAACTACATCTAGTAACCATGGAAACACTGATGAATGACGTACACAACGATCAATAACTGTTTCAATATAAATAAGGAAAATGTTGAGTGACCTTAACATTTAAAAAATGACCATGAGTGACCTTGACCTGTCAGTCATTTGTATATTCGTTATATTGCAACATATGTTCAGTACCTGTTTAACAATAAGAAAATGTTTCCTTATAAATGACCTTGGCTTTTCATAAATGACTTTGAGAAACCCTTTATAGATCAAAAGATCAATATTTCTTCAAAACCTGTTAAAACTAGAACTGTCATTTCGGCGACTTAATACCCCCGCGGCACACTTCATAATGAAGCACCAACAGATATTTCCTCAGACTAAACAGATAGTTGTCCTAATCAATGGGTTAATATATCGTAATATTGTTTAGGAGGATTGTCGGACAACGCACACTTGGTGAACAAATCCTAAGTCCAAACTTCATATCTTGTACATAAATTGTCAAAAACAATATTCCTGACAATATGCACATCTCCGTTATGTATTCGAACTCTCCACAAAGTTTCATAAAAATCCTGCAAGTCATTTAGGAGGAGTTGTGGACAATGCACTGATGCATAGGTATATTGATGAAAAATGTCTAAGTTCAAACGTTAATATCTTCTACATAAATTGTCCAAAACAAAATTCCTGACAATATGCACATCTCCGTTATGTATTCGAACTCTCCACAAAGTTTCATAAAAATCCTGCAAGTCGTTTAGGAGGAGTTGCGGACAACATAATTCAGACAACTTTGTTTGCGGGGGGTATAATAAAGCAATTTTTCTTTATGTAATGCATGTTTTGAGTGTCCTTGACCTTTGAAATGATCTTGGTCCAAAAGTACCCTGCCCCAAGGAATATTTGTGATCAATTATGACGAATCTATGATGAAAGGTTTACGCCTTTTATATAAAAATCTGCTGAAAACATTTAAATGATCTGAGTGACCTTGACCTTTCCAAAATGACCTTCAAAGACCTGGGTGCACAAGCTCTTGTCTCAAAGAACATTGGCTATACATTGTATCAATTTCTAATGAAAGGTTTAGGAGATACCAGCTCCAATGGAAGGATGGGCGGATAGACACAGCAGTGACTATATGCTTCCTCGAAATTTTCTAAGGTGCATAGGGAAAATCAATGAGCAAATTAAACTCAACCAAAATAAATTCACAGAGCATTCTTACGATGTGTTGGTGATCTGTTTTATTACTTTTAAGTTTTACTTATGGTTCCAGACCCTATTGAATACCGCTTGGTATCCACTTGTGAGAATCTACCGTATTTTTAACCTGAAGGTGTTGGTCTCCAGTTTTTATACTTTGTTTTTACAATCTCTGAATGACAACACTAATAGAAACTGAAGCTACATTCTCAATGTTTCTAATACTGCCATCCTAATTAACATTCCTGATGCAGAATTCAGTAAGAATCCCCACTGCAATAATTACAATGAAAATATAATTATTGTAAGTCTGAACAGCAGGGAGGGCTAAAACTCAGTAGATCCTCTATTGGTGAGGCTTGGTACGCTTTAGTTTTGCACAACCTCCACTGGATTATGTATTAGTATCCTCTCATGAATGCTTTAGACCCCCGCCCCCCCCCGCCCCCACGATACGTCGATCCTTACATGATGTTTCAGTTTTTGAAACCCTGCCCCTCCCCCCACTGGATTATATGTTAGTAGTATCCTCACATGCACACTTTAGATTTGTGTAACCCCCTTTGAATTATGTATCAGTTTCCTGGAGTCAATGACCTTTCTGAATATGCACAATACCTCCCTACCCCAATATCTCACATAAACAAAGTTCAAACACTGGAGACCAACACCTTCAGTTTAAATTATGGTAGATTCTTACGATATGTCAAAGTGAGAAGTCCCAATTACATTCTTTTATGTTACATGTATGTTAACCTCATTATCTCGAACCCTCGGATATCTCTCAGTTATTCTCAGCCCCATCGAGTTTGAGATAACACGGTTTGATTGAGCACATGATCCAGTTCTATGGCAACAATTGAAATGTACATGCCGTTCTGTATCACTCTCCAACAACACAAGAGGCTCAAGGGCCACATCACTCACCCGAGTAAACTCGGCCCTACCATTGCCCAGCAGTTGTGATTTTTCATTTTTTCAAGCTTACATGTAAACTTTTCTAAACCAGTTGTTCTTGAGGAGATTTTTAAGTGACTGCACCCTATTTTTTCCATTTCACAATTATCTCCCCTTTGAGAGGAAAAAAAAATTGGCCCTTTATTTGAACAAACTTAAATCCCCTTCACTCAAGGATCATTATTTTGTACCTATAGTTTGACTGAACTTACCTTTGGAATAATGGAATAAGTTTGATACGGATATGTATTTAATTGCAGTGGTAAAATTAGAAATTCATTTCAAAATTAAGGATTATCTCCCTCAGGCATAGCTCTGATCCTTCGAAGTATTTGGCCCCAATCTTTTGGCACTACTTTCATGTTTCGGGTTTCCAACATTTCGGTTTGAGCATCACTGAAGAGACATAATTTGTCGAAATGCGCATCTGGTGCATAACAATTGGTACCGTATGATTATATTTGAACCCACCACTTGCTTAAATATCTTGTCACATACCCTCTATTTCTCATTTTCTCTGTCCCCATTGAGATGTGTAATTACGCAGGCACGTATAATTTCAAAAGAGAAATTATTTGTAATACTAGTAATTATTAAAAATAGATGCAAGCTGGGAAGTCATACATGTCATGTTAATATTTTGAACAGAAAATATATATAGCTTGATGAATAATGCTAGGACGTGGTAGTACAGATTATAAAGAAAAGAGTGGAGACAGAATTCCCCAATGATCAAATGGAAATCAGTTTCATACTTTCCGATTTATGTATGTATAACATTACTATAAATATCAGGGGGATGGGGGGGGGGGTGTCAATAATGTAATTAACTATTCTATTTTCAGAAAATTTTCACTTACATGCAGGGGCACCAACAATACTTGAATGTCAGCGGGACTTGACCCCCCCCCCGGTGGGATAAAGGAGGAAGGTATTTCCAGAATCCATAAACGTTGGTTCTGAAATTTCCAGTGAAATAAAGATCCACTGCAGAGTGACGATGAGTTTGAGAGATTGAGACCACAACGCTGCCTTAATCATGCATACTTGAAGATAATATTACATGTACTTACCCTTTGAGTAAAACAAAGAGATATATAATCCTAGGAATCATTACAATGTGCTGGTTACACAAGACGGCATCAGCGATACGTGAAACAGCATCTTCTGGCTTCAGAATGGGCAACAGGAAAGGAAACCTTTAAATATCAATATTGTCCACATAGATATATGCAAACATGACAAAACAAAAAATAAATAAATGTGGACAGCATAAATGGTAAACTATAGATGGTTATTCTGTATTTTGAGCTGTTTTTTAAATTTCGTTAAGAGGAGTTTTTATCAATATTTGCAATCAAATTCACTAAACAATAGATTGCTTTCTTTGTTGGTTTACTGGGTGATG
>CAJDSM010019157.1:46901-62796 GCA_903981925.1 Ostrea lurida
AGGGCAGCCTCGGTTGACAATTGGTTTTCGAGGGTGAAAATTTGTCAATGTTACCCTCAATCTATATGCAAATTGATTTTGAATCATTCATGGACATGTTATAGCAAGTAAAACCAATCAACTTCAATGTCGTCGTTGACGTTTGATCACTGTCATGCGATTTTCGTACTGCTATGCTGTAATCGCGTTTATCACAAACCAAACGACATCGCTTAACAATCTACGGCGGAACCGTACGCGCATAATATTTGGCGCATGTAACAGATTTTTCCAGAATTGTGTGAGGCCAGCGTCTGGTCAAGTAATGTTTCTCGTTGCAGATACTTATCACCCTGGAGGGTGTTCTTCTCTTCTCAAAGGGAAACAGTAATGTTGTCTAACTGATACCGCTGTCCAATCAATTCGAGTATTCATAAAGTATCAAACAAAAGATATTTATTCTGTTGACGTGAACGTGAACCGAAAATTAGTTTATTGTTATTTATCACCAGGTGTGGTGAAACCATACACTGTTATTTACAGACCTGTAAAGCTTTCCTGCACGGATGATAGCGTATACCATGGACACGTTGTTAACATTGCAGCCGCGGTTCTTAGCGGGAGGAATGGTCTCGCGCGATTACTGCGCCAGTAAGTTTGGGCGTGTGGGTTGATGAAGTCCTTAGGTGGAGCAGCATTGCGGATAAAATGGGCCACCCACAGTTGTCTGCCCTTACTTCATATCGACCGGCGATGTTGCGTAGGAGCAAAACGGTATTTTAAACTATCATATGACCGGGATAGTTTGAGGGCGCTAAACAAGGTCATTAAACTGATCGAGTGATCGACTGGTATGAAGGAGTGGAGCTGAACAGGTATTTAATATCATATCGACCGGAGTGTTTGAGAGATGCTGAACAAGGTATTTTTAAATTATCATATCGACCGGGATGTTTGAGGAGGGAGCTAAAACAGGTTTTAAACTATCATATGCGACCGGGTAACTGTTGAGGGAGGGCAGCTAAACAAGGTATTTAATAACTATCATACAACCGGGTTTGGGGGAGCTAAAGAACTTAAGGTTACGTGATGTTATGGTTAAATATCAAATATTCATCATTTTCATGTTTTGGCCTTCATGTACTTTACCGTTAACATATGTAATGTTTCCTCATGAATGGTGGAAACATCAGTCATCGTTGAATGGATGTCATTTAAACCTTAGGATAGGCACGAGGATATACATACAATTTATAATCTCATGACATTGTATAAAATAAATAGGTCTTAAACAGGAAATATATTGCTATTAATTGCTGATTTTATTATTTTTCTCTGTTGTATAATACCATTTGATGTCATCCTGCCCTCCTGCTGGAGGGAGACATGAACGCCTTTGTCCAACCGCAGTAATAGACATGCTCTCCTACGTGGCGTTGTCCCTTGGTGACATGAATATTGCTGGGTAGAACCAAAGCTTCATGTCTCCCTCCTGCAGGGCGAATAAGTATATTGACAGCCACTGTAAAGAGAAGTATCTTGGCAAAAACCTATAGCGCAATTAGCAAGTAAGAACACCTTAACACAAACTCATTTAACACATATTGACCGACACCACTGCGGTCAATAATTTACCAGTGTACAATGATAAACCTTTTAGAACACACAACTTAAATTTTATGCGCTATGGATATGTCTACGCTAAACAGTGCTAAATAGTCTTTACAGTAGTCATGACGGTACTCAACAATTATAAAAGTAAACACTCACTCTCCATCGACGGTTTTTTTGAGAGAATTCCAATTGAGGGCATGATAGGCAAACACCTCAACCATCAATGCTTAAATTCATGCGAGTGTAACAGGGTTTCGGAAGTTGTTGGCATGAATATGTGTGCGGTTCTTGTACCTGTATTTTAAAAAAATGAAATTCGTATTTCTTATTTTCCGCAAGCTATCATGTTATCTGTGCGTGCTTTTATCTTTGTGTGTAGCATCTGATTCCTCATGTTATTTACACTCTCTAAGAACTATTTCGCAATCACTAGAAACATTCCAAAGATCCGGTATGTTTGAGAATATTTGAATTTCCATCTGACCATGCAGTGTCCAATTGTAACAAGGTGCTCGCTTCATGGAAACAAGTTTAAAAAAGTGCATATCTAATCGAAGTATAAGCTGTTACACTTACATATACAATGACTTAATCATAGCTTACTGTGTCACAACGTTTATGAATAAATAGCGAGCAAGTATTATTTTCAGTTTAATTTATCTCATTTCATGGTAGATAACACACCACTGAACTTTTATAAACCAGATGAATGACCTCATTTTCCCTAAAATAGAAGTTAATTGACCTGATGTGAATCCCTAAGAATTAGCAAATACTTATCAGCTTTCCTGATTGGACGTGCACAAATCGATGCTAGCGCTTCAGCTGCCATGTGCACGTCACCAATATTACAGTGCTAAAATCAATAATCAGCGTTGCCATTATAGCGTGACCACAAATATTGATAGTTATTGCAGCAAATCTGTTTTATATGACAACAAATAAAAAACAATTAGATGCTGAATGTTGATTCGGTTCAATTCATGGATTCATATGCACCAACCCTTGACGTAACAATAATAACCTCAGACTTCGTTCTCGGTCGAAAGTACTTGACTAGTGCAGGGTATCGGTACCTATAAAGCGCGAGAATTGACCTCATCAATCATGCTACTTAATTGGATATCTTTCGATCATGAAAGCTTTTTCTGCTTTATAGTTTCCTTTGAAAATTTGACATTGCGCATTATCATTCCTCCAATAGTTTTTCTCGTTGCAAACCACTTCGAGAGCTGGTGGGTCAGTGAAGTGTCCACATTTCCACATGGCTCAACGTCTAACCAAATATGTGTAGCCGAGTTTGAGGTCAAAGGTTGACTGGTATGATTCCATTCATAAAAGTACAATTTCACATTATGACTATTTTAGTGCTTAAACCTAATTTATATGTTTCGGATAATGACGTGGCATAATCAGTGATATGACAAGAACTAAGTTAAAACAATAAAAATTACGTATCTTGGTAGGTTTTTGGAATGAGAAGAAACTATCAGTGCAGATAAAAAATTTCATAATGACCCCGCTATGCGGTTATATGATTTTTTTCTGCAAATGCGTAGCTCAACTTCATTCACCCAAGTAATATCAACAAAGAAAGCAATCTATTGTAGTGAAGTTGGTGCAAATGATTGAATAAAAAACTCCATGGTACCGAAATTTATAAAACAGCTCAAAATACAGAATAGCCATGCTATAGTTGATACCCAATTAGCGCCACCAGTTTTAGTTATTTTCTCTGAGTTTTGTATATCGTTCATCTAGTAACCCCATTGGACAAGATTGATATTTAAAGGTGTTCCTTTCCTGTGCCCATCGAAGCCAGAAGAGCGTTCAGCGTATCGCTGATGCCGTCTTGTGTAACCAGCACATTGTATTGATTCCTAGATATATATCTCGTTTCTTTGTACATAATGATGGTAAGTAACGAATAGAAGAAATTTAATTAGTTTTTCTGCAGTATGTCAGCATTATTAAGGCCAGCGTTCGCCCAACACATCCACCATCAAACAAAGTAAAACAAGCAGTGGAAATATTTCATCTTGTGAAATTCAGGAACAATAAGATGGATTCAGACCCACTTAACCATTCTATCCAAACAACCTGGGGGGGGGGGGGTCAGATCCCGCGCATCATCTTCAAGTATTGTTGGTGCGAACATTGTCATGTAAAGTGCAAATTTTCGTTGAAATGAGAATAGTGTAAAGTAACATCTAATGACACCCATCCCCCCCCATCCCCCTGGATATATTATAGTAATGTATTACATACATTAGAATCGGTAAAGCTATGGAAATTGTTCATCCTATTGATCATGGGAATTCGTCTCCACTCTTTTGGTTATACATCTGACTACCTTCCTAGGCATTATTCATCAGCGCTCAATATTATTTCCTGGTTCAAATTTAACCATGACATGTAGACTTCCCAGCTTTGCATTCTATTTTTAATTAATTATCTATAAAATACAAATAATTTCTCTTTTTGGCAATAGATACGCGTGCCGCTGTAATTACACATCTCAAGGGAAGAGAAATGAGAAATAGGGGTATGTGACAAGGTAATTTAAGCAAGTGGTGGTTCATAATATAATCATACGATCCAAATCTGTTAATAGCCTCGGTTGACAATGTTTTTCTCGGGGTGAAAATTTTCAATGTTACCCTCAACTACATGCAATATTTATATAATGTGTTTCTCTTTCATTTCACAGATGTTATTACTATTTTCATATAATTCCAATCATCACAGTAATAAAATCAATACTTCTAAAGCTTAAAAATACTGAATCTATGATGTTGTGTTTCATTCTTTAAACTATGAAATCATTAGATTTTGTGAGAGCACAATTTCTGTTTACCCTACCCCACGAATTTCAACACACGATGATAAAAACACAAATTATATCCCATTTCAATGGACAGAAACCATATCCACTATAAAGTTACATCATAATAAAACTAAAAAATGTCCACAATCCACTAGAAATATAGGTCTCCCAAATTTAACTGATTCTACTGTGTAATGTATGAATTACAAGAAATGTGCTATGGTGTTCACTTTGAATTTAACTGATCCCACTGTGTAAGGTCTTGATTTCAATAATTACTGTGTAATGTATTAATTTGGATAATTACCCAGAAATGTGCTATGGTGTTGACTTCGAAGGTTTTCTGGATCATGTGGTCTGAACACTCCAGGAATTTTTTACCGGTGACGATGCCTGCGTTATTAATCAAAATGTCCACCTCCCCAATATCTTTCTTCACCTACAAATAGGCAAACAAAAACAATCTACTGAAATTCTCACTAGATCATTGTTTAATGTGTCATATACATCATCATTTCTAAAAAATATTTTTAATCCAAAGTAAAATTAGTATTCCATCAAAATATACACATAATGTTAGACATTTATTACTATATAAGTAATTTATGATATTTACACTCACTGATTCTTTTCTCTTGATAAATTAATATATTTCTTTTAATATTAATAATTGCTTTCAACTGCAACAATAAATTTATGTTTGTTGCAAACTAGTTTAATTGATCTGATATTGTAGTACCACCTGTCTGCATAATCATTAACAAATATGGAGCGTTGTCAAAAATTGCATAACAAAATGGTCAACAATATATTTCAGCATTTAAATCTAATTTTATATTTTTTTTTAAAATTAACATGAATATAAATTTATATAAATAATAAAATGTTTTTCTTTGTTGTTTTATTTAGTGATGAAGGTAACAATCCTTATAGATTTTTTTTTTTTGCGTAAAAAGGAAAGCATTTTATTGTCTTAATAATTAATTCCACATCAGTTGATATGAAAAGAGTGCTATATAAGGACGCAAGAGGGAGGATTATCATTACACTGACGACTGCGTCTTGGCTGCTGCGGGCTGGTCATTAGGGGAGGAATGTAGTTACACTGACGATTTTCACTCACCTGCTGGGCGGCCTTATAGATTGCGTCTCGGCTACTGAGATCGACCGTGTAGGTTTTAACCGTGGCTCCCAAGGCCTTCACCTGCTCAGCTGTCTCTTCATTCCCAGCTTCATTGATGTCCCACAAAATAAGCCGGCCCCCTAACTCTGCAAACTTCTTGGATAGTAACCGTCCTATACCACTTCCTTTAATTATAACAAACAAGGTATATATAATATACATAATGTTCTGTTCTTTTTATGATAGATATATTGACAAAAAAGTTTATTCTCAAATTAATTTTTCCATCATTCCCCCCTACGGCCTTGGGCAATAGCTTGCACTCCAGTCCAACAGATCGACTGTTTCCCTCTACCCCAGTCAACAACTGTACATTGATCATGCCTCTTACTCTTCCACAAGGTAGGGCTCAACATTAACATTTGTTAACAGTAAATAAAATAAAATGTTCATATGATGAAATTCATTTGAAAATATTACTTCATTGATTTTACGTTTGACTAGTTTGAAGACGTTAGCTCACGGTACTGAAATCTCTAAAACTGAAAGTCTTTTTAAATTGCTTAGGTTTAATTTTTATACAATCACTGCCATGTTCCATGTAAGACTGTCCATCGGAATTTGGTAACCATTCCCTGATCTGATGAATCACACAGTTAGGCATTCCGTAGGTTTGCCGGTGAATCGCATTTGTTTTTACCTGTATGTTAATTTGTATGGGTCTTGAATTCTCTCTTATGGTATTTAGCTTTCATCAATTCAGGAAACTTTGTTCAATTTCTTTGTGAAGATTTTTCTGTAAAAGGCTGTCCTCCACGGGATGCTGTTTGTGTTCTACCAAGACTGTCGTTCCCTGCGAGATTGCATGTCTGACAGAGACAATTCGGGAATTCTATCGATGATGTAAGACGCGGAATTGGGGTAGAATTAGAACTACGTGAATTTCTTGTCTTTCAGGACTCTCTATGTCTCAATCATAAATAAACAAATGAAGCTTGAATTGCTGCCAATTTCTTTCCGAAAAGTTATACTGCACTGATTCTTCAAATAATTATTCGACTCAAGTGATTGTGAGGTAAGTGCATGGCTGATCGCAGTGATCGGAGCCACATATTTTCTTATATAGAAAAATCACACCGTCTAAAAGTTGCGGTAGATGAAAGGGTTTGATACCCTTGCAGTTAATTGCTAACAAAACATTCCGAACTTGGATACCCAGTGGACGCACCTGCCCAATCTGTTAATCAAAGCCTGAACTATTGTCTCTTGTGTGATTGATGTGCAGTATGCTTTTGATCTCAGTCCAGGTAAATTTTAAAAGGGAGGTGGCTTAAAATTGGGTCTTTAATGAGAACTAGTAAAAGTTAATTATGGACCTGACAAACATCAATGTTCTATTTTGATTAGTAAATATAGCTTTAAACTTGGATATTATACTAAATTTAATATAAATCTTAAAAATAAAGTTATTATAACAACAATATTTTGTTCGTACAAGTAAAATATACATTTGGACAAGTAATATTTGGTGGCAGATTGAGCAATGGACATGTGGAAATCTAAGTAAATGTTGAGCCCTGCAAGATCATTCACCAGAGAGTAGCAATACCACTACCAGACTACCTCCAATAACATAGTACCACCATCGACGGTTTGTAAGACTGAGTTCTGCTTCTGTCTCTTAATGGCCACCATCAACGGATTGATTGATTTGCCATGTCGAGTAGTGTATGCTGAGATTTTTTGACTAAAATACTGTACTGCCATTTGATATATGACAGTAATATTCTATGACGGTACACTAGCTTGTTTGCATCTAGTTTTTCAGGTGGGACACTCTTTCTTTAAATATTTCGAGTGACCTAGCTGATGCAATGTCTGGAGTAAGGTGTTCAATCCCTGATGGACGTGGAAGAAGGAGAATTTTCTGTAGTCACTGTTTTGTTGATGGAATTTGGAACAAGAGATTGTGCATGTTCCTAATGATAATCGACTTGGTGGTATTAGTCTGTGTTCAGTGCTGATTGCAACTTGTTTGTTGTGGATCTTGTACAACATATAAAGTCTGGCTTCCTTCCTTTTTTGTTCAAGGGTTTTCCATTTCAGTATAGTCAGCATGTTATCTACACTTGATCTATTTCAATGTTTGTTACAAACGTATCTGGCTCCTCTGCGCTGGACCATATGTCTAGTACACATGGAGAGCAAAGGGAAAAAAACCAGCTTCTTTGTTAGAAACATCAATGACTGGAATGATCTACCATCGGACATCCTGAACCTACACTTTAGACCCTCTCAAGGACCAATAGGCCAATGAACCTTGCAAGGGATAGGGTTGGTTTTTCTGTAGTACGCGTGATACAAAGACAAAATATACCCCCTCCCCCTGTAATTTCATCCTAGTATATACTCAATTTAAATGATTAAGTCTGATAGGATAATACAGGAAAATTCGCTTGCTGAAGGAGAGGGGGGAGAGGGGGGGGGGGGGGGGCTAGCTATCTCAGCTCGACTCACCTGCGCCTGTGACAAGCACAGTCTCGCCTGCCACGCTTTTGCCTCTAAGACCAGCTGGTATGAACGTCAATACTATGGCTTCTAACCAGTAGTATATCACCAAAAATATCGTCATAAAGAACTCTACCACCTCATTCATCTTTGCAGCCTACTGACAGAAACGTGACAAGCGCAAGCACTTTCGCTTTCGTTTGAACTTTGATCAGGAGCGGTAATTTTCAACGGAGTACGGAATGCCAGTAAGTTGTTTTACATCACTTCAGATATTAGTGATAGGGACTAATTAATCTTAAAAATAAAACAGACAAAAAATAAGCTAAAATATTTCTTTATGAAATCGTTTATTTAATTTTTGAAAAATTTTATTCATAGAGCAATGAATTATCCCGGTAAAAACCACGTGATACAAAAATGGCGGACGAAATATTATTTTCCTTTTGTAATGTGGCATGATATGTTTTGCATCTTCATCGTCCCTGATGTATAATCTGATATAGGGAAAGCTATTTCAGGTATGATTACTACAGTAATTGTAAAACAATGAAAGTTAGCAAGGTTGACTAAATGATTTGCACACGTGAATGTATTGTTACAGGGGGTATTTGCATATATGTATAAATTGACCCCTCTCTATATTTAAAATTCACCCTTGTGTCAGTTACATATGAATGCAAATATTTTGTGAAAAGCCCTTGTGATTTCCATACAGGCCATTGCAGCCAAACAGAAAATAGATAACAGTCTAAACAGAGATATATTTTTTCATGCAGCTTCAGAAAAAATGCAAACTGATAAAGCTATAAAAAAAGAAACACAAACACAATGTAATACAGGGATTTGAGGTTGTTTGGAACACACACTACATACATAGGAGGTCTTAGTTCAATTCTAAACCTCACATAGACGTTAGCGGCAAACTAATAAATTAAATCAACTTTATGACAAACAGATCGAAGATTTCAGCTAAATCATTGTCATGTAGCAACATTCCATCTCCTCCTGCATATGGTGTTTATGTTTGTCATGTAAAGGCAAAGATAACGAACAGTGATCAATCTCGTAAGTCCTAAATAGAATCCAAAAACAAGAGTTGGGAAATCACGGACCCCTGGACACACCAGTCAGAGGTGGGATCAGGTGCCTAGGAGGAGTATTATTCAATATGCAAGCTAGAGCTTGTTCTGTGTGTAATCAATTTTTAAATCAAGGCAAACAGTCATGTTTTAATAGTCAGCATTTCGCAAATGATATAGTCGTTACAACTATTTACTTTGCCCATACAATGTGCCATTGAATCAAACGCTCTCTGACATGTTTCATACCTATTGTTAGGCCGTTCTTTATTCACTGATTTGAGTACGGATTACTCCGTTTACCTGATCAAAACAAAGGGCTCATGGCGGTTGTGAGCGGTCAACAGGGGATGCTTAATCCTTCTAGATACCTGATCATCTCACCTTTGGTGTATCCAGCAGTCTGTGTTTGCCCAACTCTTGTTTTGTATTCTGTTTCAGACTTACAAGATTAATCACTGTTTGTTTTCTTTACCTTTTTATAAAGCATTAAATTTTTAACATATGTGTAGTGATTGTTCCTTCAGCAGGTATGACTTAGGTGGTGTATCCCTTCACCAGAGAAATATAAGAATAATTAGAATTGGATATTAACTCATCGTCGGAAACCCACGGCCAGTCTCGCATACGCTACTGGATGCGAGGACTGGCCGGTGGGTTTCCGACGATTGTATTAACTGTGTCATATCCTTAGGTCAGTAAAATTTTGATGATACAATCAGCTGACCGCCGGTCATCAGTATAGACACTAAATCTCTATAGTGTTGATAACTCTCACTCTTTTAGTACATGTGTACTTAGCTGCTTGCTCCGGTTAAGGTTCCCACCCCCCTCGTCATCATCAGGTGATTTTATACTTTGTGTGGGTTTAAGTTTCTTGTAATTTAGATATATCTACCAGTTTGAAATGTACATAAAAGAAATAAATACAGAATGCGTAAAATACCGATGGAAAAAAAAATTACAGATTTAATTACCTGAACCAATCTTCCATTGACTGTGATTAATTTTACGAAAATGAAAATGATTTTGAACAAAGCAAAGATGTATGTATATGTCAATTGAATGATTTTGATAACAGTTAATTAAATGATATATGAAGATTGGAACAGGTTTAGATTAAAAATACTTGTATGACTGCTCAAATGTGTGAATAAATATAAAACAAAACACATATGTGTATTAATTTCAACTTTTATATACATGTACCTTTTCAAGAGTTTAGTATAATAGAAAATTGAGTAGCAGTTCAGAAATAAACTCTGGGTTTTTTTTATAATCAGTATATTATACTATATGTATGTCATTTATAATACATAGTTGGAAATCCAGGAATATTCTGTGTCTCGGTCCCCTCACCGGACATCTGTCCATTTATTAATAATGTATGATAGAACGTTCTATTCATATAAAACATGTATCAAAATTAATGTATGATCATAGATCTTTGAACATCTATTGGGCTGATAAGAGATAAAATTATCATAGATATTGAATGAAATAAGTGCTTTTGTCAAGCAGTATTAAAATAGCAATTGACTCCACTGATGAAAAAGTTAAAAAAAATATTTGTCCCGGCCACAGACTGTGACAATTTTGTATTGGAGTAACAAAAGAAATTAAAGCCACCTTTGAGAAAAAACACAACTTTTCAGTTTAAAAGATGCATCCATTGCATAAAAAATATGCACCTGGATCTTCTTTGTAACGGATTGTAATGTCGGGGTACAAAACTGGTATGTGTATATGTATGCTAGCTAGTGTTCCATTCATTGTTAAAGGTCCATAGGGGAAAGATCTTTAAAGTGTCATTCAAAATTTATTTTTTGTATCTGTCCTACGGATTGTAATGTCGGGCTACAAAACTTGCCAGGACTTCAAGTGTTTAAAGTTTAAAATACTTTCACGGAGCTCAGATGGATTTACACATACATTGATTTGAATGATTCAGCATTATTTAAAAAAAAAATTTCTCTCAGATTTGTCAACAGGTGTCGTAAACATGGAGAATATCAAATTTCATAATTTCTGCCTGTCATTTTTCAATTTGTAAAGTTTGAAAGTAATTAGAAGTGCACAACTTAAGGTACATCTGTTCCCCCCAGGGACTGGGAATTCGTGAAGCGTGACGCCCATGTCTTGTCCAGGGATTACCTTAATCTGACCCAGGGTAGAAGTGAAATAGATAAAGAGGCTCGTCAATACACTTTTAATGTCACCAAGGTCAATCAGATTGATATTGGTCCAATGGTGTGGTGAGATAATAATAAACCTGTAGTGGTCATTTAGAGGTAAAGGGTAACGCATGTACCAGTGTATTAGATATACCTATGGTAGTCCAACTTTGACTCATTCAACTGAGTGAAATCTGAGAAAAGGTATGGGCTGTATTACTAATTTGCCTTTCATTTTACTTAATACATTTGTCATGATGTGTAGAAATTTGTTACATGGCATATTAGTTTAAATACAATTATATTAAGTAGCTCTTGCTTAATAGTTTTGTTTTAAAACTTATTAGTCAGTCTTTTTAAATTTATAATCTGATATACTTTGAGCCTTGATTGCAAATCCTAATACTGGTTACTTGGCATATATAAGGATTTGTAAGAAAGATTGTTGATTAATTACATTTTTTCATTGACATGAGGAACTACATTCATAAGTAACACCTTTCATTTTCTTCACCTCACATTATACTGTACTGCTCTCTCTCTCGCTCTCTCTCTCTCTCTCTCTCTCTCTCTCTCTCTCTCTCTCTCTCTCAAGAGGCAAGATTCCTGATCAACATTTCAGATAAGGTGTCCTGGAATGAAAAAGTGTTTGTGTATCTTTTATGAATTTTATATGTACTTTTCAAATATGAAATTGATAAAAACACCGGGACAGGAAATTAGAACATGCCTTATCCCATGTGTAATCAGGAAATGACCTACTATTAAAAGGTATCTACACTACCATGTACATGCAGTTAAGACACAGTAGATTTTTATTCAGGGGTTTTTAAGTGTTGCATTACTCGGTAGTAATAAGCTTTTCATGAGGAAGTGTATGGGTGTATGCCAATACCAAGCTACACTGTTAACTGTACAGGGTGTCAGGTTAATAAAAGCTGTAAATCCGGTCATCTGCATCACAGGACTGGAAACACTGTAACGTTTACGATTCTGATCAAATTAAAAAAAAAATTATGTGTTATGAACGAGATTATAATTACAAGATATTGTTTTCTTTTACAGACCAACACACTGACACCGGGATAGAGAATGTCAAAATGCATGGAGCACAGCAGCCTAGAAAATGAATGTGACTCAGGGGGAATAACTCTTGTTTCCGATGGAAAATGTAAGGTTCTTAATGTAACACAGTAAAATGTTGTAATTTTGACTAAATTTGAGTAATGATAATTAAATACCCAATTTAATTAGATTATGTTATCATTTGATATTCATAGTCTTGATGAAATTATAGGGATTTTGATAGGCTGCATCAAAGAAAAAGTAATTTTGACATCATGTTGTGTATACATGTATATTGATACACCGTGTGAATTTCTAACTCGTTTTACTATATAAACTTTATGTTTTAAAATATTCAAGTTAGGGAATAACTACCTTCGTGTATTTCGCATCGTTAATCCTGATTTAACGGTTGCAAACATCCGTTTTACCGGCTCCGCTTATGCGTCGCCGGTAAAACGGAGTTTTGACACCGTTAAATCAGCATAAAAAATGTGAGGTAGTTATTTCCCATTCTAATGCAATTTTGCTGTGTTTACATTTGTTTTGCTATTTGTTATGAAAATGATTATGCTTGACATTATGTTTTTGCGTCACAGCATTGTGACGTCACAATCGAAAGTTTCCCATCTCGTTAACGCTCATTTAACCATCTCAAATGTCAGTGCATTAGCCAATCAAAATGCATGTTACAAAACAATTGCATTAGAATGATGAATAATCATTCATCCCTTTTACACTGGAACATACTAATATTTTGTCTATTTTAAAACATAACAATTTGAAATAAAATAATAAAAAAAAAGTAACACCCCCGTTAGATTGAAATGTTTGACAGTGGTATTTCATCCTTTTGAGGTGGTGGAGAGTTCCCCTCAGAGTCGGGGGATCATGGTCAGGTCTCACGGAATGCTGGGCTCAAATCTCTACCCATTACAGCTCACAACAGAGGTAATGTCTCCACTAATTTCTGAGATAAACAATCCTTCATTGTTTATAGACACATTCAAAAGAAGAAAATGTTTAGACTGATTGCAAACGGACTGTGCATAATATATTTTTCAGATGTAGTGTCTAGTCAAATTGAAAATCTGTCGAGATAAAATAATCCTTCATTGTTTATATACACATTCAAAAGCAGAAAATGTTTAGACTGATTGTAAATGGACTGTGCATAATATATTTTTCAGATGTAGTGTCTAGTCAAATTGAAAATCTGTCACCAACAACTAGAGGGAAATTACAAATTATAATCGAGAGCCTAAGCAACCACACAGGTAATTCTATAATAATAGAGAGCCTATAAGCAACCAAACAGGTAATTCTATTATACTAGAGATCTTAAGTAACCACACAGGTATTTCTATTATAATCGAGAGCCTAAGCAACCATACAGGTAATTCTATTATAATCGAGAGCCTATAAGCAACCAAACAGGTAATTCTATTGTAATCGAGAGCCTAAGCAACCATACAGGTAATTCTATTATAATCGAGATCTTAAGTAACCACACAGGTATTTCTATTATAATCGAGAGCCTAAGCGACCACACAGGTAATTCTGAGACATTTTCACGGGCGTAAAACTGATGCACGTACCATCGGGTACGTACATCCCAACATGTCAGCAGGTGATAATGGTTCGTGAGGTTTTATCCTTCAACATCATTTTAAACCCATTTACTGTTTGAATTTTACTCTTAACTTATTCATTTTGTTTATCTTAATTATCGTCGCTGCAAAGATTGAAATATGAGTATGAAATAAGTGGTATTTATCAACAAATTAAAAACAACGTTGATGTAGGTACCGGAAGATTTTAAAGTACCTACATCAAACATTGCCAGTACCTATATCATCATCGTTTTTGATTTGTCGATAAATAGCGCAATTTTCGTTATTGCAGATGTTCAATCCCCAAGTGATAGAAAGTTATAAAGATTTACCGTGTGCAATGATATACAGTTTAGGGTTTTATTGATAAATGCTCAAATTTTATGGATTTTCTATATCATAAAAAATAATTTATGTTAATGCTTGTATATTCGTATGCTTGTATGTTCGTTTATGTTCGTAACATGCAGACATAATTACTGATTCTCAGACATTTTTTTTCAGCTGTGGTAGGCGAAGATGAGAAGGGTCTGCCAACTGTACAGTATAACCAGAAACAGTAAGTATGTGTATTAGTAGTATACCGAAAACAGTAAGTATGTGAGTATTAGTACAGTATAAGAAACAGTAAGTATGTGAGTATTAGTACAGTATAACCAGAAACAGTAAGTATGTGAGTATTAGTACAGTATAACAGAAACAGTAGTATGTGAGTTTAGTACAGTATAAGACGTAAGTATGTGAGTTAGACATATACGAAAAGTAAGTATGTGAGTATTAGTACAGTATAACCAGAAACAGTAAGTATGTGAGTTATAAAAGTGATGTTTGGGCAAAAAAATTAATCTTTAGTTTCTCTGGCACCGCCGCATCTGTTTAAAAGGTACCGCATCTAAAAAATAAATTTCAATATTTATTTACTGGTGAATGTAAATGAGGTAACTCTTATTTCATAGACTTTTTTAGGAAGGGTTTAATAAAATTTTGAGTATATTTCTATCAATTTGAAATAATAGTTCATATGTGTGCAAATGTTTTTAACCCTTATCACGCTAATCACAACTTTAGTTGTTCTGAAAAAATTGACGCTCACCGCTAAACGCAACAATAGTTGCGTTCTGACATGTTGTAGTTGATCGATCTATTTTGATATTTGGGGATTTCCAAGTTTAAAAAAAAGGTGTAATTTGACATTTCTCATTGGACTCATGTTTGTCTATCTTTTAGTGATGATCGATAAGAAATTGAGAGAGAAAAATGACTGGCAAGGAATTTCTCAATTGTTTAATTTTAATCAGCAGTACAGAGAAAACTAAATTAATCAGCATACATGATAGGTTAAGAAAGAAAATAGTACATGTATTCACTTTATAGTAAGTAATTGAAGCTATTTTGTGAAATTAAAAATAATTATCCCATTACCCATTGCTTACTCTGCTGGGCAATGAAAAGGAAAGATAACTCATCAAAAAGAAAAAGGTAACTCGTATTACAACCAAGTAAAAAAAAAACTGCCTGCCTCATCTCTTTTTCAAAAAAAGTGCCTAAGACACTAAACATTAATTGTTTTTTAGCCCTAGTACATGTATAACTCTAAAGTTCTAAGAAAGATATTGATAATTCTAAATCTCCTGATTTTATGCACCGAACAGTGTATAAAATGTGAGAAAAATAATCCTTCATTATTTACTGGTGTGGGACTAGATTAGTTGTCTAGGACTCGTCCTAGACTGCGAATCTTGTCCTCTCGGTGGAATTTCCCTATCCCACACTCGTACTAATGAAGGATTCTATTAATCAAATTTATCCTGAAACTACCTGAATGCATGTATCTGGATAAGAGTGACACAATTAATATTATACAATACAAAACGTTTGTTTTTTGTTGACATCAGTAGTAGATGGGGAAA